>JAIUJO010001895.1:0-35000 GCA_023846275.1 Vanilla planifolia
ATGAAGAAGAAGAAGAAAAAGGAGATGAAGGAGAAGAAGAAGAAGAAGAAGAAGAAGCAAAAGAAGAAGAAGAAGAGAAGAAGAAGGAGAAATAGAAAAAAAAAGAAGAAGAAGGAGAAGATGAATAAGTAGAACAAGAAGAGGGAGAAGAATAAGAAAAAGAATAAGAAAAGAAAAAGAAGAAGAAGAAGAACAAGAAGAAGAAGAAGACAAAATAGAAGAAGTAGTGGGTGAAGAAGATGATGAAGAAGAGGATGAAGTAGAAGAAGAAGAAGAAAAACGAGACGAAGAAGAAGAAGAAGTAAAAGAAGACGAAGAAGAAAAAGAGCAAAGAAAAGAAAAAGAAAAGAAAGAAGTAGAAGAATAAGGAGAAGAAGAAGAAGAAGAAGAAGAAGAAGAGAAAAGAGAGGAAGAAGAAGAAGTGGAAGAAGAAGAAGAAGAAGAACAAGGAGAAGAAGAAGAGGAGGAAGAAGAAGTTGAAGAAGGAGAAGAAGAAGAATAGGGAGAAGAAGAAGAAGAAGAAGGAGAAGAAGAAGGAGAAGAAGGTGAAGAAGAAAAACAAGAAGAAGAAGAAGAAGGACAAGAAGATGAAGAAGAAAGAGAAGAAGAAGAGGAAGAGAAGAAGAAGAAGAAAGAGAAGAAGAAGAAGAAAGAGAAGAAGAAGAAGAAAAAGAAGAAGTAAAAAATGAAGTAGAAGAAAGACAAGAAGAAGTCAAGAAAAAGAGGACAAATAGGAAGAAGAAGAAGAAGAGGAAGATGAAGAAGAAGATGAAGAAGAAGAAGAAGAAGAAGAAGAAGAAGAAGAAGATATAGAAGAAGATGAAAAAAAATAGAAGACGAAGAAGATGAAGAAGTAGCATGAAGAAGAAGAAGTAGAAGAATAATAAGAAAATGTAGAAGAAGTAGTAGAAGAAGAAGAAGAAGTGTAGTTGAAGAAGAGGACGAAGAAGAAGAAGAACAAGAAGAAGAACAAGAAGAAGGAGAAGAATTGACAAGAAGAAGAAAAGAAGGACAAGAAGAAGAAGAAGAAGAAGAAGAAGAAGAAGAAGAAGAAAAAGAAGAAGAAGGAGAAGAATAAGATGATGAAGAAGAAGAAGAAGAAGAAGAAGAAGAAGATGATGATGAAGAAGAAGAAGAAGAAGGAGAAGATTAAGGAGAAGAAGAAGAAGATGAAGAATAAAAGAAGAAGATGAAGAATAAAAGAAGAAGAAGAAGAAGAAAACAAGAAGACGAAGAAGAAGAAGAAGAAGAAGAAGAGGAAGAAGAGGAGGAAGAAGAAGAAGAAGAAGAAGACGAAGAGGCAAGAGAAGAAGAAGAAGAAGAAGATGAAGAAGAAGACGAAGAAGAAGAAGAAGGAGATGATGACGAAGACAAAAAAGAAGATGATGAAGAAGAAGAAGAAGAAAAAGAAGAAGCATAATAAGAAGGAGAAGAAAAGACAAAGAATTGGAAGAAGAAGATGAAGAAAAACAAGAAGAAGAGGAAGAAGAAAAAGAAAAAGAAGGTGAGGAATAGGAAGATGAAAAAAAAGAGGAAGAAGAGAAAGAAGAAGAAGGAGAAGAATAAGAAGAAGAAAAAAAAAGACAAAAGAAAAAGAAGAAGAAGAAGAAGAAGAAAAAAAAAGAAGAAGAAATAGAAGGAGAGGAAGAGGATGATCAAGAAGACAAAGACGAAGAAGAAGAAGAAGAAGAAGAACATGACAAAGAAGAAGAAGAAGAACAAGACAAAGAAGAAGAAGAAGATGATGAAGAAGAAGAAGACAAAGAATATTTAGAAAAAGAGGAACAAGAAGAAGAAGAAGGAGAGGAAAGACATGAAGAAGAAGAAGAATTATGAGAAGAATAAGCTTAAGAAGAAGAAGAAGGAAAACATGAAGCAGTAGAAGAAGATGACGAAGAAGTAGAAGCCAAAGAAGATGAACAAGAAGACGAAGTGGAATAAGAAGAATAAAAGAAGACAAAGAAGAAGAAGAAGAAGAAGAAAATGAAGAGGAAGAAGACAAAGAGGATGAACAAGTAGAAGAGGAAGAACAAGAAGAAGAAGAAGATAAACAAGAAGAAGAAGAAAAAGAAGAAGAAGAAGAGAAAGAAGAAGAATAATAATAATAATAATAATAAATAAGAAGAAGAAAAAGATGACAAAGGAAGAAAAAAAGTAGATGAAGAAGGAGAACAAGAAGAAGAGGAAGAAGAAGGAGGAGGAGGAGGAGAAGTATAAAAAGAACAAGAAGAAGAAGAAGAAGAGGAAAAAAAATTAGAAAAAGAAGGAGACGAAGAAGAGGAAGAAGAAGAAGAAGAAGAAGAATAAGAAGAAGAAAGAGATGAAGAAAAAGAAGAAGAAGAGAAAGAGGAAGAAGAAGAAGAAGAACAAGAAGAAGAAATAGACGAAGAAAAGAAGAAGAAGAAGAAGAAAAGAAGAAGAAGACAAAGAAAAAGAAGAAAAATAGGAAGAAGAAGAAGAAGAAGAATAAAATGAAGTAGAAGAAGTAGAAGAAGAAGAAGGAGGAGGAGGAGGAGAAGAAAACGATGTAGAAGAAGAAGGTGGATGAGGAGGAGGAGAAGAAGATGAAGAAGAAGAAAAAAAAAGAAGAAGAGGTATTAAAAGAAAAAGAGGAAGAAGGAAAAGAAGAAGAAGGAGGAGAGGAAGAAGTAGAAGAAGAAGAAGGAGAAGAAGAATAACAAAAGAAGAAGAAGAAGAAGACGAAGAAGAAGAAATAGAAGACGGGAAAAAAATAAAAGAATAAGAATAAGAAGAATAAGAAGGAGAAGAAGAAGAAATAGAAGAAGATTAAAAAGAATAAGAAGACAAAGAAGATGAGGAACAAAAGAAGAAGAAAAAGAAGAAAAAGAGAAAGAAGAACTTAAAGAATAAGAATAAGAAGAAGATGATGATGATGAAGAAGAAGAAAAAAAGGGGAAGAAGGAGAAGCAGAAAAAGGAGAAGATGAAGATGATAAAGAAGTAGAAGATAAAGAACAAGAAGAAGAAGAAGTGGTAGGAGAAGTAGGAGAAAAAGTAGGAGAAGAATAAGAAGAATTAAAAGGAGGAAAAGAAGAAGAAGAAGAAGAAGAAGAAAATGATGTCGAAGAAGAAGAAGAAGAAGATGGTGATGATGATGAAGAAGAAGAAGAAGACAAAGAAGAAGAAAAAGAAGAGGATGACGAAGAAGTGAAAGATGACGAAGAGGAACAAGTGGAAGAAGAAGAAGAAGAAGAAGAAGGCAAAGAAGAAGAAGAAGGAAAAGAAGAAGAAGAAGGAAAAGAAGAAGAAGAAAAAGTAGTAGAATTAGAAGAAGAGAAAGAAGAAGAATAAGAAGAGGAGAAGAAGAAGAAGAAGATGATGATGATGATGATGATGATGTCTCCAAAAGAAGAAGTAAAAGAAGAAGATATGAAAGATGATGAAAATGAAGAAGGAGAAGAAGAAAAAGAAGAGGAAGAAGGAGAAGTAGGAGAAGAAAAAGACGAATAAGAGGATGAAGAAGATGAAGAAGAAGAAGATGAAAAAGAAAAAGAAGATGAAGGAGAAGAAAAAGAAGAACTAGAAGAAGAAGAAGAAGATGAAGTAGAAGGAGAAGAAGAAGACGAAAATGGCGAAGAAACGAAGAAGAATTTACGAAGAAGAAGAGGAAGAAGAAGAAGTACAACAAGAAGAAAAAGAAGGAGATGAAGAAGAAGATGTATAAGAAGAAGAACACAAAGAAAAGTTAGAAGAAGAAGAAAAAGAAGAAGAAGAAGAAGAAGAAGATGAAGAAGGAGAAGAATAAGAAGAAGTGAAAGAAAAAGAAGGAGAAGGAAGAGGAGGAGGAGAAGGAGAAGAAGAAGAAGAAGGAGACAGAGAAGTAGAAGAAGGAGAATAAGAAGGAGAAGATGAAGGTGAAGGAGAATCAGAAGAAGAAGAAGAAGAAGAGGAAGAAGAAGAAGAAGAAGAAGAAGAAGAAGTGGAAGAAGACGAAAAAGAGGAAGAAAAAGAAGAAGAGAAAAACAAGAAGAAGTAAAAGAAGAGAAAAGGAAAAAGAAGAAGTAGAAGAACAAGGTGATGAAGAAGGGGAAGAAGAAGATGGAGAAGAGGAATAAGAATGAGAATAAGAATAAGAAGACGAAGAAGAAGGAGAAGAAGAACGAGAAGAAGAAGAAGGAGAAGAAGAAGGAGAAGAAGCTGTAGAAGAAAAAGAAGAAGAAGAAGAAGTAGAAGAAGAAGTAGAAGAAGAAGAAGAAAAAAAAGTAGAAGAAGAAGATGGAGAAGAACAAGAAGAAGAAGACGAAGAAGAACAAGAAGAAGAAGAAGAACACAAAGAAGAAGAACTAAAAGAAGAAGACGAAGAAGAAGATGACAAACAAGTAGAACATTAACACGAAAAAGTTGAATACGCAATGGAGGATGAAGAGGAGAAAGAAGAAGAGGAGGAAGAAGAAGAAGAAGAAGAAGAAGAAGAATAAGAAGAGAAGAAGAAGAAGAAGAAGAAGAAGAGGAAGAAGAAGAAGAAGAAGAAGAGGAAGAAGAAGAAGTAGAAAAAATAAAAAGAAGTGGAATAAGAAGAAGGAGATGTAGAAGAAGAACAAGAAGAAGAGGAAGATAGCAAAAAAGAAGAATGTGAATACGAAAAATTAAGATGAAGAGCAGGAAGAAGAGGAGGAGGGAGAAGAAGAGGAAGCAGAATAAGAAGAAGAAGAAGAAGAAGTAGAAGAAGAATAAGAGGAAGGATGGGAAGATTAAGGAGAAGAAGTGGAAGATGAAGATGAAGGAGAAGAAGGAGAAGAAGAAGAAGATGAAGAAGTAGAAGTAAAAGAAGAAGACGAAGGTGGAGAAAAATGAGAAGGAGAAGAAAAATAACTTGAAGAAGAGGAAGACAAAGAAGAAGACATAAAAGAAGTAGTAGTAGATTAAGATAATGAAGAAGAAGAAGAAAAGAATTTGAAGAAGAAGAAGAAGAGGAAGAAGAAGAAGTGCAAGAAAAACAAAGAAGAAGAAGAAGAAGAAGAAGAAAAAGAACATGATGATGATGATGACAATGATAAAGGTGAAGAAGAAGAAGAAATAGAAGAAGAAGGAGAAGAACAAGGATAAGAATAAGAAGAAGAAGGAGAGGGAGAGAAGAATAATAATAAGAAGAAGAAGACAAAGAAGAAGGGGAAGAAGGCGATGAAGAAGAAGAAGAAGACAAAGAAGTAGTAGAGGAAGAAGAAGAAGGAAAAGAAGAAGTAGAAGTAAAAGAAGAAGAAGAAGAAGTAGTAGAAGAAGAAGAAGAAGATGAAGAAGAAGAAGAAATGGAGGGAGAGAAGAAGAAGAAGAAGAATATGATGATGAAGAGGAAGTAGAGGGGAATGGAGAAGAAGAAGAAGAAAAAGTAGAAAGAAGAGCAAGAAAAGAAGAAGAAGAAGAAGAAGTAGAAGATGAACAACACGAAGAAGAAGTAGATGGAGAAGAAGAATAATAATAATAAAATAATAATAATAATAATAATAATAATAATAATAATAATAATAATAAGGTGGAGGAGGAGAAGAAGCAGAGGAAGAAAGATTAAAAGAAGAATAGAACAGACAAGGGAAAGGAGGAGGACTAGATGAAGAAGAAGAAGAAGAAGAAGAAGAAGAAGAAGAAGAATGAAAAAGAAGAAGAAAAAGTTGAAGATGAAGATGAAGAAGATGATGATGAAGAAGAAGATGGCAAAGAACAAGAACAAGAAGAAGACGAAGAAGGAGAAGAAGAAAAAGAAGAAGAAAAGAGAAAGAAGAAGATGTCGATGACGAAGAAGTAGTATAAGGACTAAGAAAAGAAGAAAAAGAAGATGAAGAAGAAGAAGAAGAGGAAGGCAAAGAAGAAGAAGAAGCTGAAGGAGGAGAAGAAGAAGATGAAGAAAAGAAGAAGATAAAGAAGAAGAAGTAGTAGATGAAGAAGTAGAAGAAGAAGAAGAAGAACATCATGATGATGATGAATATTAAGAAATGAAAAAGTGGAAGAACAGGAAGAAGAAGAAGAAGAAGAAAAAGAAGAAGAAAAAGAAGATGAAGAAGAAGAAGAAGAAGAAGAAGAAGAAAAGAAGGAGAAGAAGAAGAAGAAGAAGAAGAAGAACACGATGATGATGATGATGATGTTGATGATGAAATTAAAAAGAGGAAGAACAGGAAGAAGAAGAGGAAGAAGAAGAAGATGAAGAAGACGAAGTTGCCAAAGAAGAATAAAAGACGAAGAAGAATAAAAAAAAGACCAAAAAGATAAAGAAGAAGACGAAGAAGATGAAGAAGGAGAAGGGGTAGAAGGTGAGGAATTAGAAGAAGAAGAATAATAATAATAATAATAAGACGAAGAAGAAGAAGTAGAGGAAGAAGAAGAAGTAGAGGAAGAAGAAGAAGAAGAAGAAGAAGAAGAAGAAGAAAAAGTAGATCAAGTAGAAGAAGAAGTCAAAGAAGTAGAAGATGAAGAAGAAGAATAAGAAGTAGAAGAGGAGGAAGACAAAGAGGAAGAAGAAGATAAAGAAGCAGAAGAAGAAAAAGAAGAAGACGAAGAAGAACAGAAAGAAGAAGAAGAAGAAGGAAACGAAGAAGGAGAAGAAGAAGAAGAAGAAGAAGAAGAAGAAGAAGAAGAAAAAGAACAAGAATCAGTAGATGTAGAAGAAGGAGAAGAAGGAGAAGAAACAGAAGAAGAAGTAGTTGAAGAAGAAGAAGAAGAAAAAGAAGATGAAGAAAAAGAAGAAGAAGAAGAAGAAGAAGGAATCAAAGAAGATGAAATAAAAGAAGATAAAGAAGAGAAAGAAGAAGAAGATGAAGAAGAAAAAGATTAAAAAAAAATGAAGATGATGAAGAACAACAAGAAGAACAAGAAAAAGAAAAAAAGAAGAAGATGAAGAAGAGGAAGAAGAAGAAGAAGACGAAGAAGAAGAAGAAGAAGAGGAAGTGAAATAAGAAGAAGAGGAAGAAGAAGAAGAAGAAGAAGAAGAAGAAGGAGAGGAAGAAAGGAAAGAAGAAGAATATGATGAAGCAGAACGAGAAGAAGAAAAAGAAGATGAAGAGGAGAAAAAGTGGTAGATGAAGAAGAAGAAGAAAAAGAAGAAGGAGAATAACATGAAAAAGAAGAAGAAGAGATGATGATGATGATTAAGAAGAAAAAGATGACGAAGAAGTAGAAGAAAATGATGAAGAAAAGAAGAAGACAAATTCGATAAAGATAAAGAAAAAGTAGAAAAAGAAGAAGAAAAAAAAGGAGGAGAAGAAGAAGAATAAGAAGTAGAAGAATACGTAGGAGAAGAAGAAGGAGAAGAAGAAGAAGAAGAAGAAGAAGAAGAAAAGGAAGAAGAAGAAGAAGAAGAAGAAGGAGGAGGAAAGGAACAAGAGAAAGAAGAAGAATAAGAAGAAAAAGAACGAGAAGAAGAAAAAGAAGAAGAAGAAGAAGAAAAAGTAGTAGTAGAAGAAGAAGAGAAAAAAAAGTAGGAGAATGACATGAAAAAGAAGAAGAAGATGATGATGATTAAGAAGAAAAAAATGACGAAAGAAGTAGAACAAAATGACGAAGAAAAAGAAGATGACAAATTCAATAAAGAAGAAGAAAAAGTAAAAAAAGAAGGAGAAATAGAAGGAGAAGAAGATACTGTACTCTACTCTAGCATTATTTTGCATATCTTAGCCTAGCTTACGTGAGCTTTACTCTACTCTGCTCTACTTTCTTCTACTCTACTCTAGTCTAATCTGCTCTATTGTACTCGGCTCTATAGTAACTTCTCCTAACGCAACTCTGCTTTACTCTACTTTAATCTACTCTTGCTTAGCATAAATATGTTTGCCTAGCCTAACCTAGGCCTTTTCTACTCTACTCTACTCTGCTATACTTTGCTCTGATTTGTTCTGCTCTTCTCTACTTTGCTCTACTATGCTATACTCTGATCTACTCTGTTATGCTCTTCTCTACTCTGCTCTACAATGCTTTACTCTACTCTACTCTACTCCACTCCACTCTAATCCATTTTGCTCTCCTCTACTTTAACTTAGCTTAGCCTAACCTACCTCTACTATACTACTCTCTATACTACTCTTCTCTGCTCTACTCTACTATGCTTTGCAATACACTACACTACTCTACTCTACTCTTCTCTACACGAATCTAGCCTAGCAGAGCCTTGACATGCCTAACCTTGCTCTATTTTATTCTACTATACTCCACTTTGCTTTTCTTTACTCTCCTTTACTCTACTCTACTCTACTTTACTTTATCCTAGCCTAGCCTTGCCTAGCTTGTCCTAGCCTATCCAAATCTAGCCTAGCATAGCCTAGCTCTACTCTACTCTCCTTTCTCTGCACTACTCAAACCTAGCCTAGCCTAGCCCAACCTACTTCTACTCTACTTTATTCTATTGTACTCTACTCTACTGTACTCTACCCTAACCTAGCATAGCCTACATTGGCTCTACTCTGCTTTACTCTGCTCTACTTTGCTCTTCTTGGCTCTGATCTGCTCCATAATTCTATAATTTGCTCTGCTTTGCTCTACGTTTCTCTGCTCTGCCCTACTCTACTTTACTCTACTCTACTCTACTCTAATCTGATCTAGCCTAGTCTATCTTAGCCTAACTTAATGTAGCTCCACTCTATTCTACACTACTCTACTCCACTCGACTCTAGCCTAGCCAAGCCTAACTTAGCCTAACCTACTATAGCATAGCCTAACCTAGCTCTACTCTACTTTACTCTACTCTACTCTACTCAAATCTACTCTACTCTACTCTACTCTACTCAAACTTAGTCTCGCATAGCTTAGCCAAACTTAGCTATATTCTACACTAGCCTAGCCTAGGCGAGCCTAACCTATCTCTACTCTACTCTGCTTTGCTTTGCTCTACCCTAATCTACCCTGCACTACTTTACTCTACTCCACTCTATTGTACTTTAGCCTAGCTAGCCTAAGAAAGATCTACTATACCCTACTCTACTATACTCTATTATACCCTTCTCTACTTCAGTTTACTCTACTCCATTCTTCTATAATCCTCTCTAGCATAACATAACCTAGCTTAGCCTAGCCTAACCTAGCTCTACTCTACTCTACTCTACTCTACTATACTATACAATACTCTACTCTACACTACTCTATTCTACTCTACTCTACTCTATATTACTCTACTCTACACAAACGTAGCCTAGTCTAGCCTAGCTTAGCCTAACCTAGCTCTACTCTGTTATGCTCTACTCTACTCTACTATTCTTTGCTCTATTCTACTCTGCATTTCTCTGCTCTGTTTTGTTCGACTCTGCTCTACTCTAGCTTAGCCGAGCCTAATCGAGCTCTACTCTACTCAACTTCACTCTGCTATAGTCTACTCTACTTTTCTCTGGCCTAACATAGCCCAGCCTAGCCTAACCTAATCTAGCATAACCTAGCTCTACTCTACTATACTATACTCTACTCTACTATACTCTATTATACTCTACTATACTCAATTTTTCTCTACTCTAATCTACCCTACTCTACTATAACCTAACCTAGCCTAGCCTAGTTTAACCTTTACTCCACATTACTTTACTCTACTCTAGCCTAGCTAAGTTGAGCCTTGCCTAACCTAACTCTACTCTATTCTACTCTACTGTGCTTTGCTCTACTCTGCTCTACTCTACTCCATCCTACTATGCTTTGCTCTGCTCTACTCTACTCTACTCTACTCTACTCTAACCTAGTCTTGCTTAGCCTAGCCTAACCCTCTACTCTACTCTACTATACTTTGCTCTGCTCAGCTTAGCTCTACTTTGCTCTATTATGCTTTGCTCTGTTTTGCTCTGGTTTGCTCTACTATACTCTGTTCTGCTCTATTCTAGTCTAGCATAGCCTAACTTATCTCTACTCTATTATACTTTGCTCTTCTTTACTCTGCTTAGCTCAGCTAAGTTCAACTTAGTATAGCTTAGCTCTACTTTGCTCTTCTTTATTCTACTCTGTTCTATTATCCTCAACTCTGTTCTACTAATCTCTACTCTACTCTATTTTGCTCTACTATACACTACTCCACTCTATACTACTCTACTCTATTATACTCTACTTTAATCTAGCTAAGCTTAATCTAGCTTAGCTAAGCCTTACTTAACCAAGCTCTACTCTACCCTGCTCTACCCTACTCTACTCTACTATACTCTAGCCTAGCTTTGCATAACATAACCCACCTCTACTCCACTTTACTCTACTCTAATCTACTCTACTCTACTCTATTGTACTCTAACATGCACTATCCTAGCTTAGCATAACGTAGCTCTACTCTACTCTACTCTTCTTTACTCCACTATAGCCTTGCTTAGCCTAACCAAACCTAGCTCTGCTCTACTCTATTCTGTTCTACTCTACTATGATTTACTCTATTATATTCTACTGTGCTCTACTCTACTCTAATCTACCCTATTGTAGTTTAGCCTACCTAAGCTCATCCTAGCTCTACTCTACTCTATTCTACTATAGCTTAGCCTAGCTTATTCTTGCCTAGTCTCGTCTTGCCTAACGTAGCTCAACTCTACACTACTATACTCTACTCTAACCTAGCTTAGCCCAAGCTAACTTAACTTACCTCTACTCTACTCTGCTCTACTCTACTTTACAATACAATGCTCTTCTCTACTTTGCTTTGCTCTAATCTACTCTAGTTTTCTTTGATCTACTCTGCTCTACTCTACTCTGCTTTGCTCGACTATGCTCTACTCTACACTGCTCTACTCTACTCTAGTCTAGTTTAGCCTAGCCTAACCTAGCCTAGCCTAGCTTACCTTAACCTAGTTCTACTCTACTATACTCCACTCTACTCTAGCCTAGCCTAACCGAGCCTAGTCAATCCTAGCTCCACTCTACTTAGCTCTACTCGACTCCACTCTACACTAATCTACTATATTCTACTATACTCTACTCTAACTTTGCCTAACCTAGCCTTGCCTAACCTAGCACTACTTAACTCTACTCAACTCTACTCTACTCTGCTCTACCCTAGCCTAGCCTAACTTAGCCTACTCTAACCATGCTTAGCCTAACCTAGCCCTACTCTACTTTACTCTACTCTAATCTACTATATTCTACTCTACTCTATTCTAACTAAGCATAGCCTTACCTTGCAAAAACTATCTCTACTATACTCTACTCCACTTTAACTTAGCCTAGCCTAACCTAACTTAGCTCTACTCTACTCTACCCTTCTTTGCTCTCCTATGCTCTACTTTGCTATGCTCTGCCTTGCTTTACTCCACTCTACTCTACTATACTGTACTCTCGCCTAGACTAGCCTAACAATGCTCTCCTCTGCTTTACTCTACTATACCTTAGCCTAGCCTAGCCAAGCCTATCCTAGCCTACCTTAGTGCAACCTGGCTCTACTTTACTCTACTCTACTCCACTCTAACCAAGCCTAGTAAAGCCTAGCCAGGCTTAACCTAGCTCTACTCTACTATACTCTAACCTACTCATGCCTAGCCTAGCCTAACCTAGCTCTGCTCTATTATGCCCTGCTTTGCTTTTCTTATCTCTACTCTGCTCTACACTGCTCTACTCAATTTTGCACAACTTTGCTCAGCTCCCCTCTGCTATGCTCTACTCTTCTCTACTCTACTCTACATTACTCTACTTTAGCCTAGCCAAGCCCAGTTTAGCTTAACAAAGCCTAGCTCTCTCTACTAACAACTACTCGACTCTAGCTTAACCTGGCCTTATCAAAGCTTGCCTAGTCTAAGCTAGCCCAGCACAACCTTACCAACCTTAGCCTAGCCTTGCCATACTCTACTTTAACCAACTCTACTCTACCCTACTCTTACCTAGCCTCACCTAAGCTCTGCTCTGCATTACTATGCTTTACTCTTCTCTGCTCTGCTCTATTGTTCTCTAATATACACTACTCTTCTCTTTCATTCATTGCTCTTCTCTACTCTACTCTACTCTTAATTGCTCTACTCTACTTTGCCCTATACTACTCAGTTCTACTCTACTCTACTTTAGCCTAGCCTCGCCTAACTGAGCTCTACTCTTCTCTACTCTATCCTACTCAACTCTTCTCTACACTACTCTAGCCTAGCCTACCTTAGCCTACCCTAGCATAGCCTAGCCTAACCTTACATTAATATATTATAGTCTACTATAGCCTATCCAAGAGAAACCTGCCCTAGCCTATCTTAGCTCTACTCTATTCTACTCTGCTCTGTTATGTTTTGCTCTATTCTACTCTACTCTACTTTAGCCTAGCCAAACTTAGCCTAGCCTAGCCTAACCTTGCTCAACTCTACTATACTTTACACTACTCTACTCTACTCTACTCTACACAACTTTACTCTAACCTACCTAGCTTAGCTTAACCTAATCTAGCTCTACCCTGTTATAGTCTAGCCTTGCTTAGCCTAGCTTAACATAATCTAGCTCTACTCTACTTAGCTCTGCTCTTCTCTACTCTGTACTACTCTACTCTACTCTACATTATTCTACTATTTACTACTTTACTTAACTTTACTCTACTCAACTACAACCTTGCCAATCCTAGCCTAGCTCAGCTTAACCTTGCTCAACTTACTCTACTCTACTCATCCCTAATCTGCACTACTTTGTTCTACTCAGCTCTATTATGCTCTGCACTACTCTGCTCTTCTCTTTTTTGCACTGCTACTTTATACCCTACTCTGCTCTGCTCTACTCTACTCTGATCTTCTCTACTCTGCTCTACTCTACTCTACTATACTTTTCTTTGTTCTACTCTGCTCTACTCCACTTTACTCTAGCTTAACCTAGCCTAACTGAGCTCTAATCTTCTTCACTATACTCTACTCTACTCTAGCATAGCTTAGCTTGCCCTACCCTAGCATAGCCTAGTCTAACCTAGGTCTACTCAACTAAACTCCATTATACATTACTCTACTCTAATTTACTCTACTCTACTCTTCTATACTCTATTATAGTATCCCCTACTCTACTCTACTCTTACATAACCTAGCCTAGTCTAGCCTAATCTACCTCTACTTTACTCTAGCCTAACTAAGCCTAGCCTTCCCAAGCCTAGCCTAGCCTAACCTATCTCTACTCTACTCAGCTTGCTCAGCTCCAATCTTTTTGCTCTACTCTACTCTGGTCTACTCTATTTTGCTATACTATGCTCTACTCTATTTTACACTACTATGCACTACTCTATTCTACTCTACTCTACTCTACTCTACTCTACTCTGTTCTAACCTTGCCTAACCTAGCCTATATTAACCTAGTTCTACTCTACTCTACTTTGCTTTGCTCTGCTCTGCTTAACTCAGCTCTACTCTACTCTACTCTACAATGCTCTACTCCATTTTATTATGTTTTACTCTACTCAACCATGTATTAGTCTAAACTAGCCTAGGTTAATCTTGCTCTACTCTGCTCTGCTCTACATAGCTTAGCTCAGCCCATGTCAACTTTGCTCTACTCTGGTAAACTCTACTATGCTCTGTTATGCTCTTCTTTATTCCACTATGCTCTATCTTGCTCCACCTTGCTCTGCTCTGCTCTACTCTACTCAACTCTTCTCTAATCTACTTTACTCCACTCTGCTTTACTCTACTCCACTTTAGCCAAGTTTAGCCTAGCTTAGCTCAACCGAGCCAACCTTAGCTCTACTCCACTCTACTCTACTCTACTCCAACTTGCTCTACTCTACTCTAATCTAGCCTAGCCTAGCCTAACCTAGCTTTACTCTACTTTATTTTACTCTACACAACTCTACTCCAGTTTACACTACTCTACTCTATTATACTCTAACTTATCCTTAGCCTAGCCTGGCATAACCTTGCTCTACTCTACTCTATTCTACTCTACTCTACTCAACTCTACCCTACTCTAGCCTAGCTTAGCCTAGCCTAGCCTATCCTAACCTAACCTGGATCTATTATGCTCTACTCTACACTATGCTACAGTACTCTACTCTAATCTATATTACTCTAATTTACTCTATTATACTTTAACCTAGCCTAGCCTAGCTTAACCTAGCTCTGCTCTACTTTACTAGACTTTACTTTACTCTACTCAACTCTATTCTACTCTAGCCTAGGCTTACTTATTCTTACCTAGTTTAATTGAGCCTATCCTAACCTAACCTAGCCCAACTATACTCTATTCTACTTTACTCTATCCTAGCCTAGCCTAAGCTAGCTATACTCTACTCTACTCTACTTTACTATGCCTTGTTATGCTCTACTTTGCTTTGCTCCACTCTGTTCTACTGTACTTTGCTTTGCTCTGCTCTATTATACTCTATTAAGCTCTGGCATGCTCTACTCTACTCTACTCTAGTCTAGCTTAGTTTAGCCTCACATAGCATAGCCTAGCCTAACCTAGCTGTATTATACTCTACTCTACTCTACTCTACTCCAACACAGCCTAGCCTAGCCTAATCTAGCCTACTCTAGCCTGTCATAACCTAACCTAACACTACTCTACTTTACTTTACTATACTCTACTCTACTCCAATCTATTATATTCTACTCTATACTAACATGTCCTAACATAGTCTAGCCTAACATAGCTCTGTATTACCCTACTCTACTCCACTCTAATCTACTCTAGCCTAGCCTAACATAGCTCTTCTCTACTTTACACTGCTTTACTCTACTCTGCTTTGCACTACTTTAGTCCACTCTATTGTACTCCTTAGCCTAGCCTAACCTAACTCTATAATACTTTACTCTACTCAACTCTTGCCAAGCTTTGCCTAACCTTCCCTAGCCTAACCTAGCTCTACACTACTCTGCTCTAGTCTACTCTATTCTATCCTACTCTATTCTACTCTATTCTACTCTACTCTACTCTACTCTAACTAGCCTAGCTTAGCTTTGCCTAATCTAGCTCTACTCTCCTCTGCTCTACTCTACTTCACTCTACTCTTCTCAGATCTACTCTATTCCACTGTACTTTGCTATGCTCTACTCTTCTTTGCTCAAGTATACTCCATTCCGCTCTATTCTATTCGACTCTACTCTACTCTACTCTAGCCTAGTTAAGCCTAGCCCAACAAAGCTCTACTCTACTCTACTATAGTGTACTCTACCCTACTCTATTAACCTCTACTTTAGTTTACTCTACTCTATTCTACTATAATCTATACTTCTTTACTCTACTCTAATTTAACCAAGCCTAGCTTACTTTTCCTTAGCTCTACTCTACTCTGCTCTTCTCTACTCTTCTCTACTCTGCTCTACTCTACTCTACTCTTCCCTTCTCTACTCTGCTATGTTCTACTCTGCTTTGCTCTACTTTACTCTTCTCTACTCTACTCTACTCTACTCTATTATCTTCAACTCTACTCTATAGTACTATTGCCTAGTTTGGCATAGCCTACCTTATCCCAACCTAGCTCTACTCTACTCTACTCTACTGTGCTCTACTCTAGCCTAGCTTAGCCTAACCTAGATTCACTCTTCTTTACTCTACTCCACTCTACTCTACTCTAATCTACTATATTCTACTCTACTCTATTTTAACTTATTTTAGCCTAACCTAGCTCTACTCTACTCAGCTCTATTCTACTCTAACCTAGGCTAGCCTAACCTGACCAAGCTTTGATGTACTCTACTCTTCTCTGCTCTGCTCTACTTTACTTTACTCTACTCTGCTCTACACTACCTTAGCCTAGCCTGGCCTTGCCAAGCCTATCTTAGCTTAGCCTAACCTAACCTAGCTCTACCCTACTATACTCTAACCTTGCCTAACCGAGCTTTACTCTACTCATGTTTATCCCAGCTAGCAAATCTGAGCCAAGCCTACCCTAGCCTAACTTAGCTCTGCTCGGCTCTGCTTTGCTTGCTCAGCTCTACTCTACCCAGCTTTGCTCAATGTTGCTCTACTCTACTTTGCTCCACTTTGTTATGCAACACTTTGTTATGCTCTTTTTCTCTTTACTCTGCTCTACTCTACTCTAAATTACCCTTCTTTAGCCTAGCCTAACTTAACCTAGTATAACCAAACTTTGCTCTACTCTAGTTGACTCTACTCAACTCTAGACTAGCCTAAGCTAGCCTAGCCTAGCCTAGCCTTGCCTAACCTAACCTAACCTAGCTCTACTTTACTTAACAATACTATACTCTACTATACCCTACTCTACTATACTCTACTCTATTTTACTCTACTCTATTCTACTCTACTCTACTCTAACCTAACCTAGCCTAACTTAGCCTAACCTAGCTCTACTCTACTATACTCTACTTTACTTTACTCTTGTATGCTCTACTCTACTCTTCTCTATTCAGTTTTGCTCTACTCTACACTACTCTGCCCTATGCTTCTCTATTCTGTTGTGCTCTACTCTACTCTACTTTACTCTTCTCTATTCTGTTCAACTCTACTCTACTCTACTTTAGCATAGCCTAGCCTAGCCTAACCTATCTCTACCCTACTCAGCTATACTATACTCTACTCTACTCTATACTAGCCTAGCCTTGCTTACCATACCCTAACCTCGCCTAGACTAACTTAACCTAACCTTGCTCTACTCTACTCTACTCTACTATATTATATAATACTCTACTCTACTATATTATATAATACTCTACTCTACTATACTTTATTTTACGATACTCTACTTTACTCTATTCAACTCTACTATACTCTAACCTTGTCAGGGCTAGCCTAGCCTAGCCTTGCTTAGCCTAACCTAGCTCTACTCTACTTTACTCTACCCTACTATGCTCTTCTTTATTCTTTTTTGCTCTGCTTAACTCTACTCTACTTTGCTCTTCTCTGCTTTACTAAACTCTACTCTACTTTGCTCTTACGTAACCTAGCTTAGCCAAGCCTAACTAATCTCTACACTACTCTACTCCACTCTACTCTATACTAGCCTAACCTAGCCTATCATAGCCTAGCTTAGCATAACCTAGCCTTGCTCAACTCTACTCTACTCTACTCCAGCCTAGCCTAGCCTATCCTAGCCAAACCTAGCTCTGCTTTGCTTTACTTTGCTCTCCCCTACTCTGCTTTGCTCTACTCTACTCGGCTCTTCTCTACTTGTTGTACTCTTACATAGCCCATCCTTGCCTCACCAAACAATGCTCTAATCTACTCCATAATACTCTATGCTACTCTATTCTAATCTACTCTAACATGGCCAAGCCTAGCCTAGTATAACTTAGTCTAGCCTAGCTTAAATAACCTAGCTCTATTCTACACTACTTTACTCTACACTACTCTACTCTAATTTAGCCTAGCCTAACCTAACCTAATTTTGTTATAACTTTAACTTAGCCTAGCCTAACTTTGCTCTTTTCTACTCTACTCTGCTCTCTCATGCTCTACTCTACTCAGCTCACCTCTACTCTACTCTACTTTGCTCTGTTCTCCCTTACTCTACTCTTGCCTAGCCTAGCCTAACTTAGCTCTACTTTATTCTACTCTACTCTACTCTACTCTACTCTACTCTATTAGACTTTACCCTACTCTAGCCAAGAGTAGCCTCGACTAACCTTCCCAAGCCCAGCCTATCCTAGCCTAGCCTAGCCTACCCTTACTCTACTCTACTCTACTCTATCTACTTTAACCTAGCCTAGCCTGACCAAACTTAGCTCTACTCTACTCTACTCTATTCTACTGTTCTCTACTCTAACATAGCCTCCTCTAGCATAGCCTTGCTAAGCCTAGCCTAACCTAACTCTATTCAACTCTACTCTACTTTATTATGCTATGCTTTGCTCAACTCTTCTCTACTCAACTATGCTTTGCTCTACCTTACTCTGTTGTACTTTACTCTTCTCTACTCTGTACTTTAGCAAAGCCTAGCATAGCCTATCCTAACCTAGATCTACTCTACTCTACTCTACATTACTCTACTATGGCCAAGCTTAGCGTAGCCAACAATAGCCTAGCCTATCTTATCTTAGCTTAACCAAACTTTGCTCTACTCTACTCCACTCTTTCTACTCTACTCTACTCTAGCCTAGCCTTACCTAACATAGCCTAGCTTGACCTTGCTCTACTTTACTCTACTCTACTCTACTCTACTATGCCATCCTTAGCTCTACTCTTCTCTACTCTACTCAATTCTACTCTTCTCTACACTACTCTTCCCTATTCTTCTCTACTCTATACTCTAGCATACCCTAGCGTAGCCTAGCCTACTCTACTATACTCTACTCTACTATAGCTAGCTTAGCCTAGCACACCATAGTTAGCCTAACAAAGCGTAGCCTAGCCTAACTTAGCCCTACTCTACTCTGCTCTACTCAATTCTACTCTAGTCTACTCTGCTCCATTCTACTCTACTTTACTCTTCTGTAACCTAGCCTAACATAACCTAGATCTTCTTTACTCTACTATAACTGAGCCTAGCCAACCCTAGCCTTTCCTTTAATCTGCTTTACTCTGCTGTACTCTCTTTTTTACTCTATTCTGCTATCCACTGTTGTGCTCTGCTCTGCTCTACTCTACTTTACTATACACTACTCAAGCCTAACCTAGCCTAGCTTAGCATAACCTTACCCTACTCTACTCTACTCTACTCCTCTCTACTCTACTCTTCTCTATTCTACTCTATTCCTGCCTAGCCTAGCTTAACCTAGACTTGCTTAACTTAACCTAGCATAGCCAAACTAACTCTACTCTTCTTTACTTTATTATACTCTACTCTAACCTAGACTAGCCTAGCTAGGCTTAACTTAGCTCTCTTCTTCTTTAGCCTACTCTACTTTTCTCTACTCTACTCTTGCATAGCCTACCATAACCTAGATTAACCTAGCTCTAGTCTACTTTACCCTCCTTTACTCTGCTCTGCTTCAATCTATTCTGCTCTACTCTACTTTGCTTTACTCTACTCTACTTTATTCTACTCTACTCTACTCTACTCTATTATACTCTAGCTTAGCCTAGCTTAACCTAATTTATCTCTACTCTACTCTACTCTACTCGACTCTAGCCTAGCCTAGCCTAACCTAACCTAGCTCTTCTCTACTCTACTCTACTCTACTCTACTCTACTCTACTATATTCTACTTTACTCTACTATACTCTTTTATATTCTAGCCTAGCCTAATTTAACCTAGCTCTACTACACTCTACTCTACACTACTCTTGCTTGGCCTACCCTAGCTTAGCCTACCCTAACCTTACCTAACATAACCTAGCTCTGCTCTACTCTACTCTACTCTACTTTATTCTACCCTACTATACTCTACTCTACCCTACTCTACTCTACTCTACTCTACTTTTCTCTACTCTACTCTTCTCAACTCTACTCTACTCTATTGTAGTCTACTCTACTGTAACCTAGCCTTGCATTGCCTAACCTAGCTCTACTCTACTTTGCCCTACTCTTCTCTACTCTACTCTACTTTTGTTTGCTCTACTTTTTCCTATACTGCTCTAAGCTGCTCTTTTTGCACTGCTTTACTCTGTTAGTTTTGCTTTGCCCTACTATGCTCTGTCATACTCTACTCTACTATACTATACTCTACTCTACTCTAGCATAGCCTATTCTAGCCTAACCATGCCTAGGCTAACCAAGCTTTACCTTACATTAGTCTACTTTAATCTTGTATTTTACTTTACTATACTCTAACATAGCATTGCCTAACCAAGCCTAACCTATATCTACTCTATCTACTCTACCTTTACCTAGCCTACATAACCTAGCTCTGCTCTGCTCTACTCTACTATTCTATGCTTTTCTCTGCTTTACTCTATTTTGCTCTACTTTACTATACTCTGCTTTACCATACTCTAGCCTAGCCTAGTTTAAACTAGCTCAGCTATTCTCTACTCTACTCTGTACTACTCTTCACTACTATAGCCTAGCCTTGCCTAGGCAAGCCTATCCTAACCTAGCCAAGCCTAAACTAGCTCTACTTTGTTCTATTCTACTTTATTATACTCTATTCTACTCTAACCTTGCTTGGTCTAGCCTAGCCTAACCTAGCTCTTTTCTACTCTACTCTACTCTATTCTACTCTACTCTACTTTGCTTTTCTCTGCTCTACTCTATTCTATGTTACTCTACTCTACATTACACCACTTCACTATGCTCCACTCTACTATGCTCTACTCTACTCTACACTTCTCTACTCTTCTCTGCTCTGCTCTACTCAACTCTACACTACTCAACTCTATTCTACTCTACTCTACCTGAACCTAGCATGCCTAGTCAAGCCTAGCTTATCTTAACCAAGCTCTACTCTACTCTGCTCCACTCTACTCTACTTTGCTTTGGTCTACTTACCTCTATTCTGCTCTACTCTACTCTACTCTCCTCTACACTTCTCATTCTACTCTACTCTACTCTACTCTACTCTGCTTTGTTATTCTCTGATTGGCTCTACTCTGCTCTCTACTTCACTCTACTATTGCCTAGCCTAGCCTAACTGAGCTCTACTCTACTCTACTCTAGCCTAGCCTATCCTAACCTAGCTCTACATTACTCTATTATACTCTACTCTACTCCACTAGACTCTACTTTATTCTACTTTACTCTCTACTATACTCTACTCAACTCTAACCTAGCCTAGTGTAACCTTTCTCTACACTACTCTACTCTAGACTAGCCTAGCCTAATTTAGCTCTGCTTTGCTCTACTATGCTCTACTCTATTTTGTTATACTCTATTCTTCTCTACCCTACTTTGCTCTACTCTACTCTACTTTACTCCACTCTATTATACACTAACCTTGCCTTACCAAGCGTACCCTAGGCTAGCCTGGCTTAACCTAGCTCTACTCTATTCTAATCTAGCCTAGCCAAGTCTAGCCTAACATACCTGTGCTCTACTCTACTCTACCCTAATATGCTCTACTCTATTTTGCTTTACTCTATTTTGCTTTACTCTGCTCTATGCCACTCTACCCTACTCTATCTTATTCCTGCCTTGCCTAGACTAACATAGTTCTCCTTTACTCTACTCTACTCTAGCTTAGCCAAGCTTAGCCTAACCTTGCCTAATCTAGTCTAGCTAAGCCTAACCTAGCTCTACTTTACTCTACTCTACTCCACTCTACTATACTCTACTCAGTAAACTTTTCTTTAATCTACTTTACTCTGTACAAATCTATTCTTAAAAAGCCTAGCCTCATAAAGCCTGGCCCAACCAAGCCTAACCTAGCCTAGCCTAGCCTAGCCGAGCTCTACTCAACCCTACTTTACCTTACTCTGCTCTACTATACTCTACTCTATTCTACTCTATACTACTCTATTTGCTCTGCTCTATACTTCTTTACTTTGCTTTACTTTACTCTACTCTATTCTATTGTACTTTGTCTTAGCCTAGCATAACATTGCTCTACTCTACTCTTCTCTACTCTACTCTATCCTACTCTACTCTACTTTAGCCTAGCCTAACCTTGCTTTACTCTACTTTACTCTACTCTACTCTACTTTAGCCTAGCCTATCCTAACCTTATCTAGCATAGCCTAGCTCTACTCTACTCTGCTCTATTCTACTCTACTCTACACTGCTTTGCTCTACTCGATGTTGCTTTTTTCAACATCATACCACTTCGCACCACTCAACTTGGCTCTGCTCTGCTCTTCTCTACACTTCTCTGCTATGCTCTACTCAACTCTACATTACTCTACTTTAGCCTCGCCTTGCCTAGCTTAGCCTAAAGTAACTTAGCTTTACTCTACTCGACTCTACTCTACTCTACCCTAGCTTAACCTAGCCTAACATAGCCCAGCCTCACCTAGCATAGCATAAGCTAGCTTTACTATACTCTACTCTACTAACTATACTCTACTCTAATCTACTACACTTTACTCAACTCTACTCTACTCTAATCTAGCTTAGCCTAACGTATCTCTACTCTGCTCTTCTTTACTCTACTTTACTATTCTCTTTTCTACTCTACTATGCTCCACTCTATGCTTCTCTACTCTACTTTGCTTTGCTATTCTCTGCTCCACTCTGCTTTGCTATTCTCTGCTCCACTCAACTCTGCTCTATTTTGTTGTAGCCTAACCTACCTTAGCCTAGCCTAACTGAGCATTATTCTACTCTACTTTACTCTACACCAACTTAGCCTTACTTACCATAGCCTATCGCTACTCTACTTTACTCTAGGCTAGCTTAGCCTAGCCTAGTCTAGCCTATCCTACCCTAACTTAGCTCTGCTTTGCTCTACTCTAATTTACTCTGCTAGGCTCTACCCTACTCTACTCTACTCTACTCTACTCTATTGTACTCTAGCCTAACCCAGCTTTGCCTCGACTAACCTAGCTGTACTCTACTCTAATCTACTTTATGCTACTCTACTCTAATCTAATCTACTCTACTCCAGCCTGGCCAAGCCTAGCCTAGCCTTGCCTAGCCTAACCTAGTCTAGCCAAGTCTAACCTAATTTAGCTCTACTCTACTTTACTCTAACCTAGCATAACTTATCCTAACCTAATTTTACTCTACTCTAGCTTAGCCTAACTTCGCTCTTCTCTACTCTGCTCAGTGCTACTCTACTCTGTTCTCCCCAACTATACTATAGCCTAACAAAGCTCTACTCTATTCTATTCTACTCTACTTTACTTTGCTCTACTATATTCTACTCCACTCTGTTCTACTCGACTCTACTCTACTCAGGCCTAGCCTAGCCTAACCTAACCTAACTTAGCTCTATCCTACTGTACTATACTCTACTCTGCTTTAGCCAAGCATAACCTAGCCTAGCTTAGCCTAGTGAAACCAAACTCTACTCAGTTTTATTGTACTATACCATACTCTACTCTACTCTATTATACTCTACTCTACTCAACTCTATTCTACTCTAGTCAACTCTACTCTACCCAACTCAACTCTACTCTACTTGAACCTAGCATGCCTAGCCTAGTCTTGCTTAGCTTAACCAAGCTCTACTCTACTCTGCTTTGTTCTACTCACATCTACTCTGCTCTACTCTACTCTCCTTTACACTTCTTTGCTATGCTCTGCTCTATACTCCTCTACTCTACTTTGCTCTTCTTTGATTGGCTCTACTATGGTCTACTTTACTATACTCTACTCTAGCCAAGCCTAGCCTAACCATGCTCTACTTTACTCTAGCCAAGCCTAACCTATCCTAACATAGCTCTACTCTACTCTATTATGCTCTACTATAATCTACTAGACTCTACTTTACTCTACTCTACTCTACTCAACTCAACTCTAACCTAACCTAGTCTAACCTTCCTCTACACTACTCTACTCTAGCCTAGCCTAGCCTAACCTAGCTCTACTCTACTCTACTCTACTCTACTCTATTATATTCCTACCTAGCCTAGCCTAACCTCGTTCTCCTTTACTCTACTCTTCTCTACTCTACTCTACTCTAGCCTAGCTTAGCCTAACCTAGCCTAGCAAAGCCTAGCCTTGCCTAGCCTAACCTAGCTCTACTCTACTCTTCTCTACTCTACTCAACTCTACTCTTTTCTACTCTCCTTTATTCTACACTACTAAACTCTAACCAAGCTTATCCTAAAAAGCTCCAACTTAGCTCTATCCTACATTACTCTATCTTAGTCTTACGTTGCTTAGCCTAACCTAACCTAACTCTGCTCTGCTATGCTCCACTCTACTCTATTTTGCTCTGCTTTTCTATACTCTGCTCTTCTCTATTCTTCTCTTCTCTACTCTTCTTTACTCTACTCTACTCTACTCTGCTCCATTATGCTCTTTCTTTGCCTATCCTAACCTAGCTCTACTCTACTCTACTCTAGCCTCGCCTAGGCTAGCCTACCTTAGTCTAGCCTAGCTTAAGCTAGCTTAACTCTACATTACTCTACTCTACTCTACTTAACTCTATCCTAGCCTAGCATAATCTAGCCTAACCTAGCTCTACTCTACATTATTTTGCTCTGCTCTACTCTACTCTGCTCCACTCTTCTTTGCTCTACTCTACTCTGCTCCATTCTACTTTGCTCTGCAATGCTCATCTCTGCTCTTCTTCACTCTACTATACTCTCGACAATCCTAACCAAGCTGAGCCTAGCCTTGCATAAAAAAGCTCTACTCTACTCTACTCAGCATTACTATACTATACTCTACCCTATTATACTCTACTCTGCTCTATTATACTCTGCTCCACTGTACTCTAGCTTAGTGAAGCTTAACCAAGCTCTAATTTAGTCTACTCTGTTCTTCTCTAGGAAAGCCTAGCCTTGCCTAGCCTACCGTAGGCTAGCCTAGCCTAGCCTAACTTAGCTCTACTCTGCTCTACTCTACTCTAGTCTAGTCTAGTCTACTCTACTTAACCTATCCAACCCTACCCTAACCTAACTATACCCTGCTCAACTCTACTCTACTCTAATCTATACTACTTTACTATGTTTTAAATTGCTATACTTTGCTATACTCTTCTCTGCTCGCTCCACTCTACACTACTCTACTTTACTCTACTACACTATTGCCTTGCCTAGCCTAACCTAGTTCTATGATACTCTATTATACTAAACCTCTATGCGCTCTACTGTACTCTACACTTCTCTAGCCTAGCCTAGCCTAACCTAGCTCTATTATTCTTTACTCTTCTATACTCGTCTCTACACTACTCTACTCTACTCTTTTCCACTCTTCTCTACCCTAGCCTAACCTAGTATAAGCCTAGCCTATCTAGCCTAACCAAGTTATGCTATACTCTACTCTACTCTAATGTATTATACTCTACTCTACTCTATATTATTCTACTATACTCTACTCTAACCAAGCCTAGCCTAGCCTAGCTCAGCCTAACGTAACTCTAATCTACTCTACTCTGCTCTACTACATTCTACTTTACTCTACCCTATTATGCTTTACTCTTCTCTGCTCTCTGTACTATACACTTCTTTGCACTGCTTTGTTCTGCTCTACTCTACTCTTGTCTACTATATAACAGCCTAGCTTAGCTTATTTGAGCTCTACTCTACCCAATTTTACTCTATTTTACTCCACTCTACTCTTCTCTATCCTAGCCTAACTTTACTCTACTCCACTCTACTCTACTCTACTCTACTCTACCCTACTCTACTCAACTCTACCTTACTCTACTCAACTCTACTCTACTCTACACCTCTTTCTTCTTCTTCTCCTTCTTTGTCTTCCGTCTTTTTCTTCTCCATCTTCTTCTTCTCCTTCTGCTTCTTCTTCTTCTCCTTTTTTCGTTTCTTATTCTTCATCTTCAACTTCTTCTTTTTCTTCATCTTCAACTACGTCTACCTGTGCTTCTTTTAATTCTTCTATTTCTTCTTCTTCTTCTTCTTCTTCTTGTTCTTCTCCTTCATCTTCTTATTATTATTATTCTTGTTCTTCTTCTTCTTCTTTTGTCACTTCTCTTTCTTATTCTTCTTCTGATTCTTCTTCATCTACTACTTCTCCTTCTTCTCTTTCTTCTTATTATTATTATTATTATTCATCTTCTTCTTCTTTTTCTTCTCCTTCTTCTTTTCCACCTCCCTCATCTACTTGTTCTTAATTTTTTTCTTCTTCTCCTTCTTCTTATTCCTTCTCTTTTCTTCTTCTTCTATGACTTCAACTTTTACTTCTACTTCTTCTTCCTCTTCTTTTTCTTCTTCTTCTTCATAATCTTCTTCTTCATTTTCTTCTTCTTCTTCTTCTACTTATTCTTCTTCTTTTTCAGCTTCTCCTTCTTCTTCTTCTACTTATTCTTCTTCTTCTTCAGCTTCTCCTTCTTCTTCTTATTCTTCTTCTTCGTCTTCTTCTTCTTCTACTTCTTCTAATTCTTCTTCTTCTTCTCATTCTGCTAAATCTTCTTCTCCATCTTCTTCTTCATTTCTACCTCATATTCTTCTCCTTCTTCTCTTTCTTCTTCTTCTTTTCCTTCTTCTTCTTCTTCTTCTTTTCTTCTTATTCTCCTACTTCCTCTTCTTCTTGTCATTTTTCTTCTTCTTCTTCAACTTCTTCTTATTCTTCTTATTCTTATTCTTATTCTTCTTCTTCTTCTTTTTCTTCTTCTTCTTTTCCCCCTTCTGGTTCTTCTCCATCTTCTTCATCTTGTTCGTCTTCTTCTTATTCTCCTCCTCTTTCTTCTTACACTTCTTCTTCTTCTTGTCTTCTTTGTCCTCTCCATCTTCTCGTTCTTCTTCTCCTCCTTCTTGTTCATCTTCTTCGTCTTCTTTACCTTCTTCTTCTTTGTCTTCTTCTTCTTCTTCTTCTCCCTCTTAGTCACCTCCTTGTAATGCTTCTTGTCCTTCTTCTTTTTCATTTTCTTCTTCTTCTTCTTCTCTTTCTTCTTTTTATGTTTCTACATCTTCTTCTACTTCCTTTTTATTTTTCTTCTTATCCCTTCTGCTTCTTCTTCTTCTTCTTCTTCTTGTCCTCCTTCTTTTTCCTCTTTTTCTTCTTCTCCTTCTTCTGCTTCTACGACTTCTCCTTCTTCTTCTCCATCATCTTCTTGTCCTTCATCTCTTTCTTATTTTTCTTCTTCCTATTCTTCTTCTTATTCTTATTCTTATTCTTATTCTTCTGCTTTCTCTTCTTCTTCCATTTCTTCTTCATCATCTTCTCCATCTTCTTTTTTCACTTCTTCTTCATCATCTTCTTTAGTCTTTTTCTTCTTATTCTTCATCTTCTTCTTCTTCTTCCTCTTGATCTTCATCGTCATCATCTTCTTCTTCTTCTTCCTCTTCTTCTACTTCTTCTTCTTCTCCTCTTTTTTCTTCCTCTTCTTCTTTAGGCTTCCTTTTCTTTTTTTTTCTTCTTCTTTTTCTACTTCTTTTATTTCTTCATCTTATACATCTATTTCATCTTCTTTTTCTTCTTCTCTTTCTTATTCTTCAACTTCTTCTTCTCCTTCTTCATTTTATTCTTCTTCTACTTCTACTTCATCTCCTTTTTATTCTTCAACTTCTTATTCTTCTCCTTCTTCTCTTCTTTATTCTTCTTCTGCTTTTCTTATTCTTCTTCTTCTTTATCTTCTTTTTCTTCTTCTACTTCTTCTTTCCCTACATCTTCTTCTTCTTCTTTCTTCCTCTTCATTCTTCTTCTTCTCCTTCTTCTTTTACCTCTACTTCTTGTTCTAAATCTTCTTCTTCTTCTTCACTCTTCTTCCTCTCTTGTTCTCTACTTCTTCATCTCCTTCTTCTTCTTCTGCTTCTCCTTCTGCTTCTCCTTCTTCTTCTCCTTCTTCTTCAACTTCTTCTTCTTCTTCATCTTCTTTTTCTTATTCTTCTTCTCCTTCTTCTTCTTCTCCTCTTCTTCTCCTCCTCCTCCTTCTTCTTCTTCTCTTACTTCTTCTTCTCCTTCTTCTTCTCTTATTTCTTCTTCTTCTTCTTCTTCTTCTTCTTCTTCTTCACCTTCTTCTTTTTCTTTTACCTCTTCTTCTTTTACTTTTCCTTCTTCTTCTTCCCCTTCTTCTTCTTTTCCTTCTTCTTCTCCTTCTTCTTCTCCTTCTTCTTCTTCTCCTTCTACTTCTTCTCCCTCTTCTTCTTCTCCTTCTTCTTCTTCTCCTTCTTCTTCTTCTTCTTCTTCTTCTCCTTCTTCTCCATCTACTTCTTCTTCTACTTCTTCTTCTTCTTCTCCTTATTCTTCTTCTCCTTTTTCTTCTCTTTCTTTTTTTTCTTCTTCTTCTTCTTCTTCTCCTCCTCCTTCTCCTTCATCTTCTTCTCCTTCTTCTTCTTCTCCTTCTCCTTCTTCTTCTTCTCCTTCTTCTTCTACTCCTTCTTCTTCTTCTCCTTCTTCTCCTTCTCCTCCTTCTTCTCCTTCTTCTACTTCTCCTTCTTCTTCTCTTTCTTCGTCTTCTTCTCCTTCTTCTTCTTCTCCTTCTTCTTCTCCTTCTTCTTCTTCTTCCTTCTTCTCCTTCTTTTCTCCTTCTTCTTCTTCTTCTCCTTCACCTTCTTCTCTACTTCTTCCTCTTCTTCTTCTTCTACTACTTCTTCGTCTTCTTCTTCTTCTTCTTCTTCTCCTTCTCCTTCTCCTTCTTCTTCTTCTCCTTCTTCTCCTTCCTTTTCTTCTCCTTCTTCTTCTACTTCTTCTTCTTCTTCTTCTTCTTCTTCTTCTCCTTCTCTTTTTCCTTCTTCTTCTTCTTTTTCTTCTGCTTCTTCTTCTTCTCCTTCTTCTTCATCTATTTATCTTCTTCTCCTTCTGCTTCTCCTTTTTCTTCTTCTCCTTCTTCATGTTCTTCTCTTTCTCTTCTTCTTCTCCTTCTTCTTCTTCTACTCCTTCTTCTTCTTCTCCTTCTTGTTCTTCTTCTCCTTCTTTTTCTTCTTCTCCTTCTCCTCCTTCTTCTTATTCTTCTTCTTCTTCTTCTCATTCTTCTTGTCCTTCTTCTTCTTCTTCTTCTTCTTCTTCTCCTCCTCCTCCTTCTTCTTCTTCTCCTTCGCTTCTCCTTCTTCTTCTCCATCTTCTTCTCCTTCTTCTTCTTCTTCTACTTCTTCTTCTTCTCCTTCTTCTTCTTCTTCTACTTCTTCTTCTTCTTCTTCTTCTTCTTCTTCTTCTTCCTCTTCTTCTTCTTCTTCTTCTTCATCTTCTTCTTCTACCACGACTACTACTTCTTCCTCTTCTCGTTCTTCTCCTCCTTTTTCTTCAATGTTTTCTTCTTCTTCTTCTTCTCCTCCTTCCTCTCCTTCTTCTTCTTCTTCTTCTTCTTGCTCCTCGTCTTCTTCTTCTTAATCTTCCTCCCTTCTACTCTAATTCTCGTTCTTCTTCTTCTTCTTCTTTCTCAAACGACTTCTTTTTCTTCTTCTTCTTCTTCCTTTACTTCTTGTACTTGTACTTCTTATTCTTATTATTATTATTATTTATTATAATTCTTCTTTTCTTTTTCATCATATTATTATTATTATTTTTATTATTATTATTACAACTGTGATTATTGTTATTATTACTATTACTATTATTATTACTATAGTTATTGTTTTGTTAATTCTTCTTCTTATTCTTCTCCTTCTTCTTCTCCTCCTCCTTCATGTTTTTCTTCTGGTCCTTCTTCCTCTACTTCTTCTTCTACTTCTTGTTCTTCTCATCCTCCTCTTCCTTCTTCTTCTTCTTTTTCTACTTTTACTTCTTCTTCTTCCTCTTCCTCTTCTTTTTCTTTTTCTTCTCCTTTTTCTTCTTTTTCTTCATTGTCATCTTCGACTTCAACTTTTTCTTCTTCTTCTTCTTCTTCTTCTTCTTCTTCTTCGTCTTCTTCTGTTTCTTTTTCTTATTCTCCTTGTCTTCTTGTTCATCTTTTCCATCTTCTTCTTCGTCTTCTTCTCATCTTCTTCTTCATCTTCATTTCTTTTTCTTCTTCTTGTTTTTTCTTCTTCTCCTTCTTCTTCTTCTACTTCTTCTTCCTGCTCTTCTTTTTCTTCTAGTTCTTCTTCATCTTTTTCTTCTTCTTCTTCTTCATATTCAACTTCCTTTTCTTCATCTTCTTATTCTTCTAATTCATCATCATCATCATCTTCGTCTTCATCTTCTCGTTCCTCTTCTTCTTTTTCTTCTTGTTCATCTCATTTTTCTTCTCTTGTTCTTCTAAATCTTCTTCTTATTTTTCCTTTTCGTCTTCTTCTTTTCTTCTTCTCCTTCTTCTTCTTCATCACCATCAACTTTTTTCTTCTCCTTCTTATTCTTCTCTATCTACTTCTTCTCCTCCTTTTTCTACTTCATCTTCTACTTCAACTTCTTCCTCTACTTATTTTTCTTCTTCTTCATCTTCTTCTTCTGCTTCTACTTCATCTTCTTCTTCTTAATCATCTATTTCTTCATCTTCTTGCTCTTCTTCTTCTTCTTCTTCCTCTACTTCTTCTTCTTCTTCTACTTCTTCTTTTTCTTCTTCTTCTTATTATTATTATTATTATTCATCCTGTTCCTCTTCTTCTTCTTCTTCTCTTCTTCTTCTTCTTTTCTTCTTCTCCATTTTCGTCTTCTTTAGCTTCTTCTTCTTTTTCTACTTCTTCCCCTTCTTCTTCTTATTCTTTTTCTTTTTATTCTTCTATTTTTTCTTCTTCTTCTCCTTCTTCTTCTTCTTCTTCTACTTCTTCTCCTTCTTCTTCTTCTTCTTCTTCTTCTTCTTCTTCTTCTTCTTCTTCTTTTTCTCCGTCATCATCTTCTTTTTGTTTTTCCTCATCTTCTTCTTCTTCTCCTTCTTCTAGTTCTTGTTGTTCTTGTTCTTCTTCATCATCTTGTAATTCTTCCTCGTCTTCTAATTCTTTTTCTTCAAAATCTTCTTCTAAATCTTCTTCTACATCTACATCAATCATCATCATAATCATCATCATCATCTTCTTCTTCTTTTTGTTCTTCTTGTTCTTCTTCTTAAGCTTCTTCTTCTTCATCTTCTTGTGCATCTACCATTTCTTCTTATTATTCTTCTCCTTCTTCATCCTCTTCTTCTTTTTTTTCTTCTTCTTCTACCACTTCTTCTTCTACTTCTTCCTCTTCTTCTTCTTCTACTTCTTCTTTTTGTTCTACTTCTTCTTCTTCTTCTTCTTCTTCTTCGTTTTCTTCTTCTTCTTCAAATTCTTCTTCATCTTCTTTTTCTTCTTCTTCTTCATCTTTTTCTTCTTCATCTACTTCTTCTTCTTCTTCTTGCACTTCTTCTTATTCTTCTTCTTCCTCTTCTTCTTCTTCTTCTTCTTTTTCTCTTCTTACTCTTTTTCTCCTTCTTTTTCTTCTTCTTCTTCTTCTTCTTCTTCTTCTTCTTCTGCTTCTTCTTCTTCTTCTTCTTCTTCAACTTCCACATCTTCTTCTTCTACTCCTTCATCTTCTTCTTTTTCTTCCTTATCTTCTTCTTCTTCTTCTTCTGCTACTTCTTCTTCTTATTCTTCCTCTTCTTCTTCTGCTTGCACTTCTTCTTCTTCTTCTTCTTCTTCTTCCTTATCTTCTTCTTCTTCTCCTCCTCCTCCTCCTTCTCCTCCTTCTTCTTCTTCTTCATCCGTTTCTTCTTCTTCTTCTTCTTCTTCTTCTTCTTCCTCCTCTTCTTCTTATTGTTCTTCTACTTCTTCTTCTCTTCTTCTTTTTCTTCTTCTTCTTTGTCATCTTCTCCTTCATTTTCTTCTTTTTCATCTCCTTCTTCATCTTCTTCTTCTTCATCTTCTTCTTCTTCTTTCTCTTTTTCTTCTTCTTCCACATCATATTCTTATTCTACTCTTTCTTCTCCTTTCTATTGTCCATAATCATCTTCTTCTAATTCTTCCTCTTCTTCTTCTTCTTCTGCTATTTTTTCCATTTCATTTTCACAATATTAACATTATTTTTCATCATCATCTTCTTCTTCTTCTTTTTCTTCCCCATCTTCTTCGTCTTTTTCTTCTTCTTCTTCTTCTTCTACGTCTACTTCTACTTCTTCTTCTTCTTCTTTTTCTTCTTTTTCTCTTTTTCTTTTTCGTCTTCCTCTTCCTCTACTTCTTCTTCTTCATCCTCTTCTTCGTCTCATACTTTTTCTTCTTCTTCTTCATCTTGTTCTTCTTTTTGTTCTTCTTCTTCTTCTTCTTCATCTTTTTCTACTTCTTTTTCTTCATCTTCTACCCATTCTTTTCCTTCATCATCTTCTTCTGCTTGTTCCCCTTCTCCTTCCTCTTCTCCTTCTTCTTCTTCTTCTTCTTCAACTACATATTGTTATTCTTATTCTCTGCTTCTTCTTCTCATCATCATCATGATCTTTTTCTTCTTCTCCTTCTTGTTCTTCTTCTTGTTCTTGTTCTTCTTCTTCTTTTTCCACTACTACTTCTTCATCTTCTTCTTTTGTTTCTTCCTCTTCTTCTTCTTCATCTTATTCTTCTTTTTCTTCTTCTACTTTCCCATCTTCTTCTCCTTCTTCTACTTCTTTTTCATCTTCTCCTTCTTCTACTTCTTTTTCTTCTTCTTCATCTTCTTCATCTACTAGTTTTTATTCTTCTTTTTCTTTTCTTCTTATTCTTCTTCTTCATCTTCTACTCCATCTTCTTGTTCTTCTTCCTTTATTTGTCTTAACTCTCCTTCTTTTTCTTCTTTTTCTTCTTTTTCCTAAACTTTTTGCTCTTTTTTCTTCTTCTTCTTTTTTTGTTCTTTCTTCATCTTTTGCTTCTTCTTCGTCTCCTTCTTCTACATCTTCTTCCACTTCTCCTTCGTCTTCTTCTTCTTCTTCTTCTCCTTCCTCTTCTTCTATTTCTCCTTCTCTTTCTTCTACTTCTTCTACTTCTTCTTCGACTTCTTCTTCTTCATCCTCTTCTACTTGTTCTTCATCTTTTTCTTCTTTTTCTTCTTCTTCTAATTCTTCTTCTTCTACTACTTGTTCTTCTTTTCCTTCTTGTTCTCCATCATTATCTTCTTGATGTTTTTCCTCATTTTCTTTTTCTTCTCCTTCTTTTAGTTCTTATTGTTCTCCTTCTTCTTCCTTTTCTACGACTTCTTCTTCTTCTACATGTTCTTCTTCATCATCATCACCTTTTATTTCTTCTTATTCTTCTTCTTCTTCTTCTTCAGCTTCTTCTTCTTCTTCATCTACTTTTTCTTCTTATTATTCTTCTCCTTCTTCTTTTTCTTCTTCTTCTCCTTCTTCTTCTACTTCGTCTTCTTCTTCTCTTTCTTCTTCTTCTTCTTCTTCTTCTTTTTCTTTTTCTTCCCATTCTTCTCCTTCTTTTTCTACTTCTTGTTGTACTTCTTCTTCTTCTTCTTCCTCTTTGTCTTCTTCTGCTTTTTCTTCCTCTTCTTCTTCTTCTTCTTCCTATTCTTCTTCTTCCACTTTTTCTTCATCTTGTTCTTCTTCTACTTGTTCTTATTCCTCATCATCTTCTTCTTCTTCTTCTTCTTCTCCCTCTTTTCTTTCTTCTTCTTCTTCATCATCTTCTTCAACTTCTTCTTCTTCTATTATTTTTGCTTCTTCTTCTACTTCTTCTCCTTCTTCTTCTTCTTCTTATTCTTCTTCTAACTTTATCTCTTCTTCTTCAACAACTTCATCTCCTTCTTGTTCTTCCTCTTCTTCTTCTTCTTCTTCTGCTTCTTCTTCTCCTTCTTCTCCTTCTTCTTCTCCATCTTCTCCTCCTCCTTCTTGTTCTCCTTCTTCTTCTTCCTCTCGCTCTTCTTCTTCTTCTTCTTCTTCTTCTTCTTCTTCTCCTTCTTCTTCTTCTTCTTCATCTTCTTCTCCTTCTTCAACTTATTCTTCGTCTTCTTCTTCTTCTCCTTCTTTTTCTTCTTCTTTTCTTCATCTTCTTTCTTCTTCATTTACTTCTTCTTCTTCTTCTTCAACTTCTTCTTCTTCTTCTCCTTCTTTGTCATCTCTTTCTTCTTCTTCTTCTTCATCTCCTTCTTCTTCTTCTTCTTTTTCTTCTTCTGCTTCTGCTTCTTCTGCTTCTTCTCCTTCTTCTCCTCCTTCTTCTTCTTCTTCCTCTCCTTCTTCTCCTTCTTCTTCTCCTCCTCCTCCTTCTTCTTCTTCTCCTTCTTTTTCTTCTTCTTCTCCTTCTTCTTCTTCTCCTTCTTTTTCTTCTTCTCCTTCTTCTTCTTCTTCTTCTACTTCTTCTTCTTCTTCTTCTATTACTTCTTCTTCTTCTTTTTATTCTTTTCCTTCTTCACTTTCTCCTTCTTATTCTTCATCTTCATCATCTTCTTCTTCTTCTTCAGCTTCTTCTCGTTCTTCTTTTTCTTCTTCTTACTCTACTTCTCAATCTTTCTCTCCTTCTTCTTCTCCTTCTTCTTCATCTTCGCCTTCTTCTTCTTCTTCCTCTCCTTCTTCTTCTTCTTCATCATCTTCTTCTTCTTCTTCTTCTTCACCTTCTTCTACTTCTACTTCTTCTTCTTCTCCTTCTTCTTCTTCTTCTTCTTCTTCTTCTTCTTCTACTTCTCCTCCTCCACCTTCTTCTTCTTCTTCTTCTTCTACTACTATTATTTCATCTTATTCTTCTTTTTCATCTTCATCAAAAGCTCCTTCTTCTTCCTCTTCTTCTTGTTATTCTACTTCTTCTTCTTCTTTTTCCTCTTTTTAGTATATTTATAATTATAATTATTATAATTACTATTCTTCTTCTTCTTCTTCTTCTTATTCTTCTTCTTCTTCTTCTTCTTCTTTTTCTTCTTATTCTTCTTGTTCTATTCTGTGTTCTTCTTCTTCTTTGTCTTCTTCTTCTTCTTCTTTTTCTTTTTCTTCTTCATCTTACTCACCTTCTTCTTCTTCCCCTTTTTCTTGTTCTTGGTCTTCTTCTTCTTCTTCTTCTATGTCTGCTTTTCGACTTCTTCTTCTTCAGCATCATCATCTTCTTCTTCTTCCTTTTCTTCACCTTCCTCTTCCACTTCTTCTTCATCATCATCTTCTTCCTCTTCATCTTCCCCTTCCTTTACTTCTTCTTCTTCTTCTTCTTCTCCTTCTTCTTCTTCCTCATTATCTTCTTCTTCTTCTTCTACTTCTTCTTCTTCTTCTCTTTCTTCTACTTCTTCTTCTCGTTCTTCTTGTTCTTCTTCTTCTTGTTCTTCCTTTTCTTCTTCTTCTTTTTCTTCTTCCTCTAGTCCTTCTTCTACTTCTTCTTCTTCTTCTTCCCCTTCTCCTTCTCATCGTCCTTCTTCTTGTTCTTCTTCCATTACTTCTTCTTCTTCATCTTCTTCTTTTACTTCTTCTTCTTCTTTTCTTCATCATCTTCCTCTCCTTGTTCTTCTTCTTCTCCTCCTTCTTCTTCTATTTCTTCTACTTCATCTTCTCCTTCTCCTTCTCCTTCATTTTCTTCTTCTTCTTCTTCTTCTTCTTCTTCTTCTTCTTCTTCTTCTACTTCGTCTTATTCTTCTTTTTCATTTTCACCTCCATCTCCTTCTTCTTCCTCATTTTCTTATTATTCTTCTTCTTCTTCTTCTTTTCTTATTTTTAATATATTTATAATGATTATTATTATAATTACAATTCTTCATCCTCTTCTTCTTTATCTTCTTCTACTTCTTCTTCTTCTCCTCCTCCTTTTTCTGTTTCGTGTTCTTCTTCTTCTTCTTCGTCTTCTTGTTCTTCTTCTTCTTCTTCTTCTACATCTTACTTCCCTTCTTCTTCTTCTTCTTCTTCTTCTTCTGGTTCTTTTTTGTCTACTTTTTGACTTCTTCGTCATCGTCATCATCATCATCATCTTCTTCTTCTTCCTTTCCATCGCCTTCCTCTTCCACTTCTTCTTTATCATCATCTTCTTCCTCTTCTTCTTTTACTTCTTCTTCTTCTTCCACAAGATCTTTTCT
>JAIUJO010001895.1:45000-47500 GCA_023846275.1 Vanilla planifolia
CTTCATCGTCATCATCTTCTTCTTCTTCTTCTTCTTCTAGTTCACATTCTTCTTCTTCTTCTTCTCCTCCATCTCCTTCTTCTTCTTCTTATTGTCCATCATCAGCTTCTTCAAATTCTTCCAGTTGTTCTTCTTCTTCTTGTCCTTCCTCTTCCACTTCTTTTTCCTCTTCTTCATCTTATCATTATTCTTATTTTTCATCATCTTCTTCTTCTAACTTTCTTCCCTATCTTCTTCTTCTTCTTCTTCTTCTTCTTCTTCTTCTTTTTGTTTTTCTTCTTTGTCTTTGTCTTCTTCTACTTCTTGTTCTTCTTCTTCTTCTTCTCATAATTGTTCTTCTCCTTCTTCATCTTGTTCTTCTTTTCCTTCTTCTTTTCCTTCATCATCATCTTCTTCTTCTCCTCCTTCTTTTCCTTCATCATCTTCTTCTTCTTCCTCCTCTTCTCCTTCCTCCTCTCCTTCTCCTTCTTCTTCTTGTTCTTCTTCTTCAACTAGTTATTCTTATTCTTATTCTTCTTCTTCTACTTCTTCCTGCCCATCTTCTTCTTCTTCTACTTCTTCTTCTTCTTCTTCTTCTTCTTATTCTTCTTCCACTTTGTCTTCTACTTCTTCTTCTCCTTCTTCTCCATCGTCATCTTCTTCTTATTCTTCTGCTTCTTCTTTTTTGTATTCTTCTTCCCCTTCTCATTATTATTATTATTATCATTATTATTATTATCGTTATTATTATTATTATCATTATTATTATATTATTATTATCATTTTTATTCTTTCTTTTCATCTTCTTCTTCATCTTCTTCTTTCCATCTTCGTCTTCATCTTCTTCTTCTACTTCTTCTTTGTCATATTCTTCTTCTTCCACTTCATCTTCATCTTCATCTTCTTTGTCATATTCTTCATCTTCATCTTCTCTGTCTTCTAGTTTTTCTTGTTCTTTTTCTTCCTCTTCTTCTTCTTCTCTGCCTTCTCCTCCATCATCCTCTTCTCCTTCTTCTTCTTATTCTTCTTCTTATTATTATTGTTATTATTATTCTTTTATTTCCACTTCTCTATCTTATTCTTGTTCTTATTCTTTTTCTTCTACTTCTTCTTCTTCTTCCTCTTCACCTTCTTCTTTTTCATCTTCTTATTGTTCATCTTCCCCTTCTTTTTGTTCTCCTTCTTATTTTCCACCTCCCTCTTCTACTTAATTTTTTTCTTCTTCTCCTTCTTCTTCTTTCTCTTTTCTTCTTCTTCTTCTTCTTCTTCTTCTTCTTCTTCTTCTATGACTTCAACTTCTACTTCTAATTCTACTTCCTTTTCTTCTTCATCATCTTCTTTATCATCATCATCTTCTTCTTCTTCTTCTTATTCTTCTTCTTCTTCTTCTTCTTTTCTTTCTCCTACTTATTTTTCTTCTTCTTCTATTTCTTCTTCTTCTTCTCCTAATTATTATTCTTCTCCTTCTTCTCTTTCTTCTTCTTCTTCTCCTTCTTCTTCTTCTTCTTCCTCTTTTTCTTCTTATTCTCCTACTTCTTCTTCTTGTTGTTTTTCTTCTTGTTCAGCTTCTTCTTCTTCTTCTTCTTCTTCCTCTTCTTCTTCTTATCCTTCTTCTTCTTCTTCTTCTTCTTATTCTTCTTTTCCTACTTCTTGTTCTTCTCCATTTTCTTCTTCTCATTCGTCTTCTTCTTATTCTCCTCCTTTTTCTTCTTAGACTTCTTCTTCTTGGCCTTCTTCGTCTTCTCCTTCTTCTCGTTCTTCATCTCCTCTTTCTTATTGATCTTCTTCAGCTTCTTCTCCTTCTTCTTCGCCTTCTTCTTCTCCTTCTTGGTCACCTCCTTCTAATGCTTCTTTTTCTTCTTCTTTTTCTTTTTCTCCTTCTTCTTCTCTTTCTTGTTTTTATTGTTCACCATCTTCTTCTACTTGCTTTTTATTTTTCTTCTTATCCTTCAGCTTTTTCTTCTTCTTCTTATCCTCCTTCTTTTCTTTCTTTTTCTTCTTCTCCTTCTCCTACTTCTTCTTCTCCAACATCTTATTCTTCTTGTTTTATTTCTTCTTTTTATTCTTCTTCTTATTCTTCTTCTTCTTCTTCTTCTTCTTCTTCTTCTTCCATTTCTTCTTCATCATCTTCGCCTTCTTCTTTTTTCTCTTCTTCGTCATCATCTTCTTCTTCTTTGTATACTTCTTCTTCTTCATCCTCTTCTTTAGTCTTTTTCTTATTCTTCTTCTTCTTCTTCTAGATCTTCATTGTCTTCTTCTTCTTCCTCTTCCTCTTCTTCTACTTCATCTTCTTCTTCTTTTCCTTCTTCTTTTTCTTCTTCTTCTTCTTCTTGTTCTTCTTTAGGCTTCTTTTTCTTCTTCTTCTTCTTCTTCTTCTTCTACTACTACTACTACTACTACTACTTCTTTTATTCTTCTTCTTCTACTTCTATTTCATCTTCTTCTTCATCATCTCTTTTTTCTTCTTCTGCTTCTTCTTCATTTTATTCTTCTTCTACTTCTACTTCTTCTCCTTTCTATT
>JAIUJO010001895.1:72500-80000 GCA_023846275.1 Vanilla planifolia
TTATTATTATTATTATAATTACTTTTCTTCTACTACTACTTCTTCTTCTTCTACATTTCTTCTTTTTTCTGTGTTCTTTTTCTTTTTCTTCGCCTTCTTCTTCTTCTTCGTCTTCTTTTTCTTCTTCTCCATCTTCTACTTCTTCTTTTTCTTCTTCTCTTTCTTCTTCTTCATCATCAACTTTTTCTTCTTCTTCTTATTCTTCTCTTTCTACTTCTTCTCCTTCTTTCTCTCCTTCATCTTCTACTTCAACTTCTTCCTCTGCTCATTCTTCTTCTTCTTCTTCCAGTTCTACTTCATCTTCTTCTTCTTCTTCTTATTCTTCCTCTTCTACTCCATCTTCTTCTTCTTCATCATCTTTTTCTTCAACTTCTTGCTCTTCCTTTTCTTCTTCTTCTTCTATTTCTTCTTCTTCCTCGTCTACTTCTATTTTTCTTCTTCTACACCTTCTTCTTTTTCTTATTCTTCGTCCTCTTCCTCTTCTCCTTCTTCTTCTTCCCCTTCTTCTTCTTCTTCTTCTTCTTCTTCTTCTAATTCTTCTTCGTCTTCTTCTTTGTCTGCTTTTCTACTTCTTCATAATCATCAACATCATCATCTTCTTCTTCTTCCTTTTCTTTGTCTTCCTCTTCCACATCTGCTTCTTCATCATCTTCTTCCTCTTCTTCTTCCCCTTCCTTTCCTTCCACTTCTTCTTCTTCTTCCCCTTCTTCTTCTTCTTCCTCATGTTCTTTTTGTTTTTCTTCTACTTCTTCTTCCTCTTCTTCTTCTTCATCTTCTTTTTCTTCTTCTTCTTCTTCCACTTGTCTTTCTTCTTCTTCTTCTTCTTCTTCTTCCTCTTCCTCTTCTTCTCATCATCCTCCATCTTCTTCTTGTTTTTCTTCCACTATTTCTTCTTGTTCTTGTTCTTATTATTCTTCTACTACTACTACTTCTTCTTCTTTTTCTTCTTCATCATCTTCCTCTCCTTCTTCTTCTTCTTCTTCTTCTTCTTCATCTTCTTCTTCTTCTCCTTCTTCTTCTTCTACTTCTTCTTCTTCGCCTTCTCCTTCTCCTGCTTATTCTTCTTCTTCTTCTTCTTCTTCTTCTTCATGTTCTTCTTCTTCACCATCGTCTTCTTTCTTTTCTTCTTCCTCTTCATCTTCTTCTTATTATTATTCTTCTTCTTCTCCTGGACTTCCTTCTAGTTCTTCTTCTTCCTGTTCTCATTCTTCTTCTACTTCTTATTCTTCTCCTCCTTCTTCTTCCTCTTCTTCTTCTTCTTCATCTTCTGCTCATTCCCCTTCTTCTTTTTCTCCTTCTCAATCTTCCTCAAATTCTTCCTCTTCTTATTCATATTTTTCTTCTTTTTCTTCTTCTTCTTCTTCTTCATTTACTTTTTCTTTTTCTTCTACTCCTCCTTCTTATTCTTCTTCTTCTACTTCTTTGTCTCTTTTTCCTCATCTTCTTCTTCTTCTTCTTCCTTTTTATTCTTCTTTTTCCTCTTCTTCTTCTTCTTCTTCTTCTTCTTCCTCTTCTTCTTCTTCCACTACTACTTCTTATTCCTCTTATTTTTCTTCTTCTTCTCCTTCTTCCTCTCCTTCCTCTTCTTTTTCTTCTTCTACTTCTTCTTCTTCTTCTTTTACTTCTTTTACTTCTTTTTCTTCTTCATCTTCTTTCTCTTCCTCTTTTTTTTCTTCTTCTTATTTTTCTTCTTCTTATTCTTCTCCTTCTCCTTCTTATTTTACTTCTTCTTCTTATATTTCTTCTTCATCTTTTTTATTATTATTTTTATGGTTATTATTATTAATAATTTTATTATTTATTATTATTTTTATTATTTATTATTATTTATTATTATTTATTATTATTTTTGTTATTCTTTTTCTCCAACTTCTTCGTCTTCTTCTTCTTCTTCTTCTTCTTCCTCCTCTTCCTCATCTGCTTCTTCTTCTTCTCCTTCTACTTCATCCTTTTCTTCTTCTTCTTCTTCTTCTTCTTCTTCTTCTGCTTCTTCTTCTTCTTCTTGTACTTCTTAATCTTCTTCTTCTCCTTCTTCTTTGTCTTCTTCTTCTTCTTCTTCTCCTTCTACTTCTTCTTCTTCTTCTTCCTCTGCTTCTTCTTCTTCTTCTTGTTCCTCGCCTTCTTCTTCTTCATCTTCCTCCCCTTCTACTCTTATTCTTGTTGTTCTTCTTCTTCTACTCCAACTACATCTTTTTCTTCTTCTTCTTCTTCTTCCTCTTCTTCTTCTTATTCTTATTCTTCTTCTTCTTCTTCAATTTCTTCTTCTTATTTTTCTTCTTCATCTTCTTCTTCTTCTTCTATTTATTATAATTCTTCTTCTTCTAACTCTTCTTCTTCTTCTTCTTCTTCTAACTCTTCTTTTTATTTTAATTCTTCCTCTCCTTATTCTTCTTCACGTTCTTCTTCTTGTCCTTCTTCTTCTACTTCTTCTCCTTCTTCTCTTCCTCCTCCTCCTCCTTCTTCTTTTACTACTTTTACTTTTTCTTCTTCTTCTTTCTCTTCTTTTTCTTCTTCTTGTTCTATTTTTTCTTCTTCTTCTTCTTCTACTTCTTCTTCATCATCATCTTCTACTTCAAATTTTTCTTTTTCTTCTTCTTCTTCTTCCATTTCTTTTTCTTATTCTCCTTCTTCTTCTTGTTCGACATCTTCTTCTTCTTCTTCTACATCATTATCTTCTTGTTCTTCATCTTTTCGTTCTTCTTCTTCTTCTTCTTCATCCTCTTCTTCATCATATTTTCTTTTTCTCCATCTTTTTTTCTTCATCTTCTCATTCTTCTTCTTCTTGCTCTTTTTTTCTTCTAGTTCTTCTTCATCTTCTTCTTCCTATTCCTCATCTTCTTCGTCATCATTTTCTACTTGAACTTTTTCTTCTTGTTCTTCTCTTCGTCTTCTTCTTCCGTTTCTTTTTCTTATTCTCCTTCTTCTTCTTCTTCTTCTTGTTTGACATCTTCTTCTTTTTCTTCTACATCATTATCTTCTTGTTCTTCATCTTTTCCTTCTTCTTCATCCTCTTCTTCTTCAACTTCTTCATCATCTTTTCTTTTTCTCCATTTTTTCTTCTTCTTCTCCTTCTTCTTCTTCTTGGTCTTTTTTTCTTCTAGTTCTCCTTCAACTTTTTTTTCTTCTTCTTCTTCATCTTCTTGCTCTTATTCTTCATCTTCTTATTCGTCTCATTCATCATCATCATCTTCTTTTTCTTCTTCTCATTCCTCTTCTTCTTCATCTCCTTGTTCTTCTTCTTGTTCTTTTACATCTTATTCTTCCTCTTCTTCTTCTTCTTCTTCTTTTCTTCTTCCGCTTCTTCTTCTTCATCATCAACTTTTTTTCGATGCCTTCTTCTTATTCTTCTCTTTCTACTTTTTCTCCTTCTTCTTCTCCTTCATCTTCTACTTCAACTTCTTCCTCTGCTTCTTCTTCTTCTTCTTCTTGTTCTTCTTCTACTACTTCATCTTCTTCTTCTTCTTCATCATCTATTTCTTCATATTCTTGCTCTTCTTCTTCTTCTTCTTCTTCGTCTTCTACTTCTTCTTTTTCTTCATCTTCTACACCTTCTTCTTCTTCTTCCTCTTATTCTTCGTCCTCTTCCTCTTCTCCTTCTTCTTCTTCTACTTCTTCTTCTTCTTCTTCTTCTTCTCCTTCTTCTTTGTCTTCTTTTTCTTCACCTTTTTCTTCTTCTTCTTCTTCTTCATCCTCTTCTTCTTCTCATTCTTCTTCTTGTTCTTCTTCTGCTTTTTCTTCTTCTTCTCCTTCTTTTCCTTCATCTACCTCTTCTTCTTCTTTTTCTTCTTCATCTTCTTCTTCTTTTAAGTAATCATCTTCTTCTTCTTTTCCTTCTTCTAGTTCTTATTATTCTTCTTCTTCTTCATCTTCTTCTTCTTCCTCATCTTCTTCTTCTTTTTGTTGTTGTTCTTCTTCTACATCTTCTTCATCATCATCATCATCTTCTTTTTATTCTTCTTGTTCTTCTTCTTTAGCTTCTTCCTCTTCATCTTATTGTTCATCGATTTTTCTTCTTATAATTCTTCTCTTTCTACTTCTTCTTCAACTACTTCTTCTTCTTCCACTTTTTCCTCTTCTTCTTCTTGTTCTTCTTTTTCTTCTTCTTCTTCTTCTTCTTCTTCTTTTTCTTCTTCTTCTCATTCTTCTTCTTCTTATTATTATTCATGAACTTTTTCTTCTTCTTTCTTCTTCAATTCTTCTTCATCATCTTCTTCTTCTTCTTCCTCATCTATTTCTGCTTCTTCTTCTTCTTCTTCTTCTTCTTGTACTTCATCTTCTTGATTTTCCTCTTCTTCTTCTTCTTCTCTTTTTCCTCTTTTTCTCCTTCTTCATCTTCTTCTTCTTCTCCTTCTTCTTCCTCTTCTTCTTCTTCTACTTCCACATATTCTTCGTCTTCTCCTTCTTCTTCTTCTTCTTTTCTTCCTTATCTCCTTCTTCTTCTTCATCTTCTTCTACAACTACTTCTTCTTCTTATTCTTCTTCTTCTCTTTCTTCTTTTTCTTCTTCTTTTTCCCTTACTTCCATTTACATTGAATCGAATGAGTACGATCAATCAAATTATTTCGATTCATGGAATGATTCGAATTCTTATTCCGATCCATCAAATTATTTCGATTCACCGAATGATTTGAATTCTTATTCCGATCCTTATTCCGATCAATCAAATTATTTCGATTCACCGAATGATTTGAATTCTTATTCCGATCCTTCTTCTTCTTCTTCTTCTTCTTCTTTCTTATCTTCTTCTTCTTCTTCGTCTTCTTCTTCTTCTCCTCCTTCTCCTCCTCCTTCTTCTTCTTCTTCTTCTTCATCCGCTACTTCTGCTTCTTCTTCTTCTTCTTTGTCTTCCTCTTTTCTTCTTCTACTTGTACTTCTTCTTGTTCTCTTCTTCTTTTTCTTCATTGTCATCTTCTCCTTCATTTTCTTCTTGTTCATCTCCTTCTTCGTCTTTATCTTCTTCTTCTACATCTTTTTCTTCTTCTTCTTTTTCTTCTTCTTCTTCTGCTTCTGCTTCTTCTTTTTCTTCTTCTCCCTTCTATTCTTCGTCTTCTTCTTCCTCTACTTCTTCTTCTTTGTCGTGCTCTTCTTCTCATACTTTTTCTTCTACTTTTTCTTCATCTTCTTCTTTTTCTTCTTGTTCTTGTTCTTGTTCTTCTTCTTCTTGTTCTTTATCTTCTACTTGTTCTTTTCCTTCGTCATCTTCTTTTACTTGTTCCCCTTTTCCTTCCTCTTCTCCTTCTTCTTCTTCTTCTTCAACTGCTTATTGTTATTCTTATTCTTCTTCTTCAACTTCTTCTTCTTCTATCCCGTCTTGTTCTTCCTCATCAACCTCATGATCTTCTTCTTCTTCTTCTTCTTCTTTTTCCTCTTCTTCATCTTATTCTTCTGCTTTTTCTTCTTTTGCTTCTTCCACTTCTTCTTCTTCTTCTCCTTCTTCTGCTTCTCCTTCTCCTTATTATTATTATTATTATTATTATTGTTATTATTATTATTATTATTATTATTATTATTACTATTATATTATCATTATTGTTCTTACTCTTCATCTTATTCTTCTTTTTCTTCTTCTTCTTTCCCTTCTTCTTCTTCTTCTTCTACTTCTTCTTTGTCATCTTCTTCTTCTTTAATTCTTTTTCTTCTTCTCCATCTTCTTCATCTACTAGTTTTTATTCTTCTTTTTCCTTTTCTTCTTATGCTTCTTCTTCTTTTCTTCTTCTTCTCCTTCATCATCTTCTTCTTCTTCTTTTATTTCTCCTAACTCTCCTTCTTCTTCTTCTTCTTCTTTTTCTTAATTTTCTTGCTCTTTTTTCTTCTTCTTCCCCTTCAACTTCTTCATTTTTCTTCTTCTTCATGTCCTTCTTCATGTTTGACTTCTTCTTCTACATCTTCCTCCTCTTTTATTTCGTCTTCTTCTTGTTGTTTTTGTTGTTCTTCTTCTTCTCCTTCTTCTTCTATTTCTTTTACTCCTTTTTCTACTTCTTCTACTTCTTCTTCTTCGTCTTCTTCCTCTTCATCCACTTCTTGTTCGTCTTCTATTTTTTCTTCTTCTTCTTCTTCTTCTTCTTCTTCTACTACTACTACTTCTTCTTCTTCTTCTTCTTTTCCTTCTTTTTCTCCATCATTATCTACTTCAAGTTTTTCCTCATCTTCTTCTTGTCCTTCTTGTTCTTTTTGCTCTCCTTATTCTTCTTCTTCTTCCTCCTCAACTTCTTCTTCTTTCTTTCTTCTTCTTCTTCTACAACTTCTTCTTCGTCATTATCATCTTCTTTTTCTTCTTCTTTTTCTTCAGCTACATCTTCTTCTTGTTCTTCTCGTTCATCTCATTTTTCTTCTTGTTATTCTTCTCCTTCTTCTTCTTCTTCTTCTTCTTCTTCTACTACTTCATCTTCATCTACTTCTTCTTCTACTTCTCTTTCTTCTTCTTCTTCTTCTTCTTCTTCTCCCTATTTTTCTTCTTCGTCTTTTATTTCTTCATGTACTTCTTCTTCTTCTTCTTCTTCTTCCTCCTCCTCCTCTTCTCTTTCTTCTTCTTCGTCTTCTTCTCCTTCTTCTTCTTCTTCTTCTTCTTCTTCTTCTACTACTTCTTCTTCTTTTATTACTTCCTCTTCTTCTTCTTCTTCTTCTTCTTCCTCTTGTTCTTCTTCTACTTCTTCTTCATCATCTTCTTCTTCTACTTCTTCTTCTTCTTCTTTATCTTCTTCTTCTTCATCATCATCTTCTTCTTCTACTACTATTTCTTCTTCTTCTTCTTCTTCCCCTTCTTCTATTCGTACTTCTCCTTCTTCTTCTTCATCTTATTCTCCTTCTACTTCTTCTTCTTCTTCTTCTTTATCTTCTTCATTTCCTCCTTATTCTTCCACCTTATTGTCATCATCTTCTTATTCTTCTTCTTCTTTTTCTACTTCTACCCTCTACTTCTTCTTTGTCTACTTGTTCTTCTTCTTCTACCTTGTCTTCTTTTTCTTCTTCTTCTTCCTCCTCTTCTTCTTCCTTCTCTTCTTCTACTTCTTATTCTTCTCCTTTTTCTTCTTCTTCCTTTTCTTCTTCTTGTTCTTCTTCTTCTTCATGCTCTCCATCATCTTCTTCCACTTCGTCATCATCATCTTCTTCTTCTTCTCCTTCTTCATCCACTTCTTTTTCTTCTTCTTCTTCTTCTTCTTCGTCTTCCACTTCATCTTCTTTTGCTTCTTCTTCTTCTTCTCAATCATCATCTTCTTCTTGTTTTTCCTTTCTTCTTCGTCTTTTTCTTCTTGTTCTTCTTCTTCTTCTTTTTCGTCTTTTTCTTCTTCTTCTTCTTCTTCCACTTCTTCTTGCTCTTCTTCTTCTTGTTATTATACTTATTTTTCATCATCTCCTTCTAATACTTTTTCTTCCTTATCTTCTTCCTCTTCTACTTCTTCTTCTTCTTCTTCTTCTTCTCGTTTTTCTTCTTTGTCTTTGTCTTCTTCTCCTTCTTCCTCTTCTTCATCTTCTTATTCTTTTTCTGCTCCTTCTTCTCCT
>JAIUJO010003194.1:5000-12500 GCA_023846275.1 Vanilla planifolia
AAGACAAAGAAGAAGAAGAGGAAGAAGAAGAAGAAGAAGAAAAGGATGAAGAAGAAGAAGATGAAGCGGAAGAAGAAGAAGAAGAAGAGGAAGAAGAAGTAGTAGAAGATGAAGAAGAAGAAGAAGAAGAAGCAGAAGTAGAAGATGAAGTTGAAGAGGAAGAAGAGGAAAAAGAAGAAGAAGAAGAAGAAGAAGAAGAAGTTGAAGAAGTCAAAAAAGAAGAAGAAGAAGAAGAAGAACAGGAAGAAGAAGAAGAAGAAAAAGAACAAGAAGAAGAAGAGGAAGGTATTGAAGAAGATGAAGAAGAAGAAGAAGAAAAAGAAGAATACGTAGAGGAAGAAGAAGAAGAAAAAGAAGAAGTTGAATACGAAGAAGAAGAAGAAGCAGAAGATGAAGAAGAAGAAGCATAAGAAGAAGATGAAGAAGAAGAAGGAGAAGATAAAGAAGAAGAAGGCAAAGACGAGGAAGAAGAACATGAAGAACAAGAGGAAGAGGAAGAAGAAGAAGAAGAAGTAGAAGAAGAAGAAGAAGAAGAAGTAGAAGAAGAAGAAGAAGAGGAAGAAGAAGAAGAAGAAGAAGAAGATGAAGAAGAAGAAGATGAAGAATAATAAGAATAAGAAGAAGAGAAAGAAGATAAAGAAGACGAAGAAGAAGAGGAAGGATGAGAAGAAGAAGAAGTGGAAGAAGAAGAAGAAGAAGAAGAAGAGGAAGATGAGGAAGAAGAAGAAGAAGAAGAAGAATGTGAAGAAGTCGAAGAAGAAGAGGAGGATGACTAAAATGGGGAAGAAGAAGAAGAAGAGGATGAAGAAGTAGAAGAAGATGATGATGATGAATAAGAAGAAGAAGTAGAAGAAGAAAAAGAAGAAGTAGAAAGAGGAGAAGAACAAGAAAGAGGAAGATGAAGAAGAAGAAGAAGAAAAAGAAGTAGAAAAGGAAGATGTAGAAGAAGAAGAAGAAGAAGTAGAAGTAGAGGAAGAAGAAGAAGAAGTAGAAGAATATGAAGAAGAAGAAGAAGAAGAAGAAGAAGAGGTAGAAGAAGTGGAAGAAGATGTAGAGAAGAAGAAGAAGAAGAACGAGAGGAGTCAGATGAAGAAAAAAAGGAGAAGTAAAAGAAAAAGTAGAAGAAGAAGAATTAAAATTAGAAGAAGAAGAAGGAGGAGGAGGAGAATAATAAGAAGAAGAATGAAAATTAGAAGAAGAAGAAGAAGAAGAAGAAGAAGTAGATGAAAAAGAAAAAGATGAAGAAGAAGAAGAAGAATGTGAAGAATAAGAAGAAGAAGAAGAAGAAAAAAAAGGAGAAGAAGGTCAAGAAGAAGAGGAGGAAGAAGAAGAAGAAGAGGAAGAAGGAGAAGAATAGGAAGAAGAAGAAGAAGAGGGGGGAAGAAGAGAAGAACTAAAATTAGAAGAAGAAGAAAGAGAAGAAGAAGAAGAAAAAGAAGAAGAAGAAAAAGAAGAAAAAGAAGAAGGAAAATGAAGGAGAAGTAGATGGAAAAGAAGAAGAAGAAGATGAAGAAGAAGATGTAGAAGAAGAAGAAGAAGAAGAAGATGATGATGATAATGATGAAGAAGCAGAAGACGAAGAAGAAGAAGAAAAGGAAGAAGGAGAAGAAGAAGAAGAAGAAGATGAAGAAGAAGATTAAAAACTAAAGACAAAATAAAAGAAAAAAAAAGATGAAGAAGAAGAAGAAGAAGAAGATTAAGAAAAAGAAGAAGATGGAGAAGTAGAAGAAGAAGAAGAAGAAGAAGAACCACAACAACAACAACAAGAAGTAGATAAAGAGGAAGAAGAAGAAGAAGAAGAAGAAGATCATGAAGAAGAAGCTGAAGAAGAAGAGGAAGAAGTAGGCGAATAGGAAGAAGAAGAAGAAAGAAGAAGAAGAAGAAAAAGAAGAAGAAGAAGAGGAAAAGAAAGAACAAGAAGAAGAAGGAGAAGAAGAGAAGAAAAAAGTAGAAGAAGAAAAAGAAGATGAAGAAGAAGAAGAAGAGGAAGAAAATGAAAAGAAGAAAAAGAAAAAGATGAAGAAGAAGAAGATGAAGGAGAAGTAAAAGGAAAAGAAGAAGAAGAAGAAGAAGAAGAAGTAGAATTAGTAGAAGAAGAAGAACAAAAAGAAGAAGATGATGATGATGATGAAGTAGAAGAGGAAGGAGATGAAGAAGAGGAAGAAGGAGAAGAAGAAGAAGAAAAAGTAGAAAATAAGGAAGCAGAAGAAGTAGAAGTAAAAGAAGTAGATGAAGATGATGTAGAAGTAGAAGAAGAAGAAGAAGATAAAGATGAAGAAGAAGATGAAGAAGTAGTAGTAGTAGTAGTAGAAGAAGAAGAAGAAGAAGAAGAAAAAGAAGAAGTACAAGAAATAAAAGAAGAAGAACAAGAACAAGAAGGAGGAAAAAAGAAAAAGAAAACGAGGAAAAGAAAATAAGAAGATGAAAAAGAAGAAGAAGAAGAAGAAGAAGATGATGAGGAATAAGAAAAAGAAGAAGAAGAAGAAGAAGAGAAGAAAAAGAAGAAGACATGGAAGAAGAAGAAGCGGAAGAGGAAGTAGAAGAAGAAAAGAAGAAGAAGAAGAAGTATGAGAAGAAGAAGAAGAAGAAGATGAAGAAGAAATAGAAGAAGTATAAGAAGTAGAAGATGAAGAACAAGAACAAGAAAAAGGAGAAAAAAAAGAAGAAGAAAAAGAGGAAAAGAAAATAAGAAGATGATGAAGAAGAAGAGGATGAAGAATATGATGAAGAATAAGAAGAAGAAGAAGAAGAAGAAAAAGAAGAAGTAGAAGAAGAAGAAGAAGGAAGAAGAAGTAGAAGAAGAAAAAGAAGAAGAAGTGAAGAAGGAGAAGAAGGAAGAAGAAGTAGAAGAAGAAAAGAAGAATAAGTAGAAAAAGAAAAGAAGTAGAAGTATGAGAAGAAGAAGAAGAAGAAGAAGAAGAAGAAAAAGAAGAAAAAAGAAGAAGAACAACAAGAAGGGGAAGAAAAAGTAGAAAAAGAAGAAAAAGAAGTGGAAGAAGAAAAAGGAGAAGAAGAAGAAGAAGACGAATAAGTAGTACAAGTAGAAGAAAATGTAGAAGAAGAAGAAGAAGAGGAAGAGGAACAAAAAGATGAAGAAGAAGAAGTGGAGGAGGAGGCAGAGGAAGAAGAAGAAGACAAAGAAAAAAAAGTAGAAGAAGAAGAATTAAAATTAGAAGAAGAATAAGAATAAAATTAGAAGAAGAAGAACAACAAGACAAAGAAGATGAAGATAACAAAGAAGAAGAAGAAGAAGAAGAAGAAGACGAAGTAGAGGAAGAAGAAGAATAAGAAGAAGATGCAGAAGAAGAAGAAGAGGAAGAAGAAGACAAAGAGGAAGAAGAAAAAGAAGAAGAAGAGGAAGAAGAATAAGTTTAAGGAGATGAGGTGGAGGAGGAGGAAGAAGAAGAAGAAGAAGCTGATGAAGAAGAAGAAGACGAAGAAGAAAAGAGAAGAAGTAGAAGAAGTAGAAGAAGATGAAGAAGAGATAGTAGAAGAAGAGAAGAAGAAGATAAAGAAGAAGAAGAACAAGAAAAAAAGAAGAACAACAAGGAGAAGAAAAAGAAGGAGGAGAAGAAGAAGAAGGCGAAGGAAAAAGAAGAAGATGATGAGAAGAAGAAGAAAAAGAAGAAGAAGAAGAAGAAGAAGAAGAAAATGATAATGATCAAGACGAGGATAAAGAAGAAGAAGAAGAAGAGGAGCTAGAAGAAGACGAATGTTAAAAAGTGGAAGAAGAAGAAGAAGTTGAAGAAAATAAGAAAAGGAAGAAATTATTAGGAGTAGAAGAAAATGAAGATGAAGAAGATCAAGAAGTGTAAGAAGAAGAAGAAGAAGAAGGAAAAAGAAGAAGTAGAAGAAGAATCGGAGGAAGACGAAGAAGTAGAATAAGAAGAAGAAGAAGAAGAAGAAGAGGAATAAGAAAAAGATGAAGAAGAAGAAGATGGAGAAGAAGAAGAAGAAGAAGGATAAGAAATTAGGAGTATAAGAAGAAGAAGAAGAAAAAGAAGAACAGAAAGAAGTAGAGGAAGAAGAGGAAGAAGTAAAAGAAGAAGATGAAATTGAGGAAGAAGAAGAAAAGGAGGACAAAGTGGAAGAAGATGAAGAGAAAAAGAACATAAGATAGAAGTAGTAGAAGAAGAACAAGAAGACGAAGAGGAGGAAAAAGAAGAAGAAGATGAATAAGAATAAAAGAAGAAGAAGATGAGGAAGAAAAAGTAAGAGAAGAAGAAGAAGAGGAAGAAGAAGAGCAAGAAGAAGTATTAGAAGAAGAAGTAGAAGAAGAGAATGAAGAAGAAGTAGTAGTAGAAGAAGAACAACAAGAACAAGAATAGGAAGAACAAGAAGAAGAAGAGGAAGTGGCAAAGAAGAAGAAGAAGAAGATGATGGTGATGATGATCAAGAAATAGAAGACATAGAAAAAGTGAATAAGAAGAAGTGGAAGTAGAGGAAGATGAGAAAGAGGAAGGTGAACTAGGAGAAGAACAAGAAGGACAAAAAGAAGAAGATGATGATGATGAAGAAGAAAAACAAGAAGAAGAAGAGGATGAAAAAGAAGAAGATAAAGAAGAAGAAGAAGAAAGAAGATAAGGATGATGATGAAGAAGAAAAAGAATAAGAATAATTATAAGAAGAATAAGTAGAAGAAGAAGAAGAAGAAGAAGGAAAAGAAAATGAAGGGGAAGAAGAACAAGAAGAGAAAGAAGAAGGAGAAGAAGGACAAGATGAAGAAGATGACGATGAAGATGTTGATGAAGAAGAAGAAGATGAGATGAAGAAGAAGCTGATGACGAAAAAGAATTTGAAGAAGAAGAACAAGAAGAAGAAGAAGAACAAGAAGAAAAAGAAGAAGAAGAAGAAGAATAAGAAGAGGAAGAAAAAGAAGAAGAAGTTGTAGAAGAAGAAGAAGATGACAAAGAAGAAGTAGAAGGAGAAGAGGAGGAAGAAGAAGAAGAAGAAGAAGAAGATTAAGAAGAGGAAGAGGAGGAGGAGGAGGAGGAGGAGGAGGAGGAAGAAGAAGAGGAAGAAGAAGAAGAAGAGAGAAGAATAAGAAGAATAAGAAGAAGGTGAGGAAGAAGTAGAGGAGGAAGAATAAGAAAAGGAAGAAGTACAAGTAGAAGAAGTAGAAGAAGAAGAAGATTAAGATAAGGAAGAGGAGGAGGAGGTAGAAGAAGAAGAAGAAGCAGAAGTAGAAGATCAAGAAAAAGAAAAAGAAGAAGAAGAAGAAGACAAAGAAGAAGTAGAAAAAGATGAAGGAGAAGAGGAGAAAAGGAAGGGGAAGAAAAAGAAGAAGAAGAAAAAGAAGTACAAGAAGAAGAAAAAGAAGCAAAAGAGGAAGATGAAGAAGTAGAAGAAGTTGAAGATGAAGAAGAAGAAGAAGAAGATGAAGAAGATGAAGAAGAAGAAGAAAAAGAAGAAGAAGAAGAAGAAGAAGAAGAAGAAGAAGAACAAGAAGAGAAAGAATAAGAAAAGGAAGAAGAAGAAGAAGAAGAAGAAGAAAAGAAGAAGAAAAAGAAGAAGAAGAAGTAGAAGAAGAAGAAGAGGAAGAAGAAGAAGAAGAGGAAGAAGAAGAAGAAGAAGAAGAGAAGAAGAAGAAGAAGAATAAGAAGAATAAGAAGAAGAATAATAAGAAGAGAAAGAAGATAAAGAAGATGAAGAAGTGAAGGATGAGAAGAATAAGTGGAAGAAGAAGAAGACGAAGAAGAAGAAAAAGAAGAAAATGAATAAGTAGAACAAGAAGAAGATGAAGAAGACGAAGAAGAAGAAGAAGAAGAGGAAGAAGAAAAGGAAGAAGAAGAAGAAGAAGAAGAAGAGGCAGAGGAAGAAGAAGTGGAAGAAGAAGAAGAAGAAGAAGAAGAAGAAGAAGAGGAAGAAGAAGACGAAGAAGAAGAAGAAGAAGAGGAAGAAGTAGTAGAAGAAGAAGAAGAAGAAGAAGAAGAGGAAGTAGAAGACGAATTAGAAGAGGAAAGAAGAAGAAGAAGAAGAAGAAGAGGAACAAGAAGTTGAAGAAGAAGAAGAAGAAGAAGAAGAAGAAGGAGAGGAAGAGGCAGAAGAAGAAGATGAAGAAGAAGAAGAAGACGAAGAGGTAGAAGATAAGGAAGTAGAAGAAGAGGAAGAAGAGCGAAAAGGAGAAGGAAAAGAAGAAGAATAAGAAGAAAAAGATGAAAGAAGAAGAAGAAAAAGTGGAGGAAGAAGAAGAAGGGAACAAGAAGTTGAAGAAGAAGAAGAAGAAGAAGAAGAAGGAGAGGAAGAGGCAGAAGAAGAAGAAGAAGAAGTAGAAGAAGAAGAAGAAGTCAAAGGAGAAGAACAAGAAGAATAGGAAGAAGAAGAAGAAGAAGATGAAGAAGAAGAGGAAGAAGAGGAAGAAAAAGAAGAATAAGAAGAGGAAGAAGAAAAAAAACAAGTGGAAGAAGAAGAAGAAGAAGAGGAAGAAGAAGAGGTAAAAGAAGAAGATGAAGTACAAGATGAAAATTAAGAAGAGGAAGATGAAGTAGAAGAAGAAGAAGAACATGAAGATGGTTAAGAAGAAGAAGAAGGAGAAGAAGAAGAAGAAGAAGAAGAAGAAGAAGAAGAAGAAAAAGAAGAAGAAGTAGAAGAAAGAAGAAGAAGAAGAAGAAGAAGAAGAAGAAGAACAGAAAGACGAAGAAAAAGAAGAAGAAGAAGAAGAAGAAGAAGTGGAAGAAGAAGACAAAAAGGAAGAAGAAGTAGAAGAGGAAGAAGAAGAAGAATGCGAAGAAGAAGAAGAAGAAGAAGAAGAAGATGAAGACGAAGAAGAGGAAGATGAAGTAGAAGAAGAAGATGAAGAAGTAGAAGATGAAGAAGAAGAGGAAGAAGAGGAAAAAGAAGAAGAAGAAGAAGAAGAAGAAGAAGAAGAAGAAGAGGAAGATGAAGGAGAAGAAAAAGATGAAAAAGAATAAAAAGAAGTAGAAGATGAAGAAGAAGAAGGAGTAGTGTAGTAGAGGAAGAAGAAGAAGAAGACGAATACGAAGAAGAAGAAGAAGAAGAGGAAGCAGAGGAAGAAGAAGAAGAAGATGAAGAAGAAGAAGAAGAAGAGCAAGAAGGAGAAGAAGAAGAAGAAGAAGAGGAAGAAGAAGAGGAAGAAGATGATGATGAAGAAGATGAAGACGATGAAGAAGAAGAAAAAGAAGAAGAAGAAGAAGAAGAAGAAGAAGACGCAGACGAAGAAGAAGAATTAGAGAAAGAAGAGGAAGAAGAAGAAGAAGACAAAGAAGAAGAAGAAGAAGATGAAGAAGAAGAGGAAGAACAAGAAGAAGAAGAAGAAAATAAAGAGGAAGAAGAAGAAGAAGAAGAAGTAGAGGAAGAAGAAGAAGAAGGGCAAGAACAAGAAGAATTTGAAGAAGAAGCAGAAGACGAGGTGGAAGAAGAAGAAGAAGAAGAAGAAGAAGAAGAAGAAGAAAAAGAAGAAGAAGAAGAAGAAGAAGAAAAAGAAGAAGAAAACGAAGAAGAAGAAGAAGAAGACAAAGTAGAAGTAGAAGAAGAAGAAGA
>JAIUJO010003194.1:15000-25000 GCA_023846275.1 Vanilla planifolia
AGTAGAAGAGGAAGAAGATCTAGTAGAAGAACTAGATGAAGAAGAACAAGAACAAGAAGAAACACAAGAAGAAGCAGAAGAGAAAGAAGATGTTGAAGAAGTGCAAGAAGAAGAAGAAGTAGAAGAAGAATAAGAATAAGAAGATTAAGAAGAAGAAGAAGAAGTGGAAGAAGAAGAACAATAAGAAGGAGAAGATGATGAAGAAGAAGATGTGGAAGAAGAAGCAAAAGAAGAAGAAGAATAAGAATAAGAAAAAGAAGAAGAAGAAGAAGAAGAAGAGGGATTACAAAAAGAGGAGGAAATGGAAGAAGAAGAAGAAGAAGAAGAAAGGAAAGTAGAAGTAGAAGAAGTAGATGGTGATGATGATGATCATGATGATGATAATGATGATGAAGAAGAAGGCAAAGAAGAAGAAGAAAAAGAAGATGCAGAAGAAGATGAAGAAGAAGAAGAAGAAGAAGAAGAAGAAGTTGAGGAAGAAGAAGAAGAAGAGGAGCAAGAAGTTGAAGAAGTGGAAGAAGAAGAAGAAGAAGAAGATGACGAGGAGGAAGAAGGGGAAGAAAGAGAAGAAGAAGAAGAAGAAAAAAGAAGTAGATGAAGAGGAAGTAGAAGAAGAAGAGGAGGCAGAAGAGGAGGAACAACAACCACAACAACAACAACAACAACAAAAAGACAAATAGGAAGAAGAAGAAGAAGAAGAAGAAGAAGAAGTGGAAGAAGATGAGGAAGACGAAGAAGAAGTAGAAGAGGAAGAAGAAGAAGAAGAACAAGAGAAAAAGAGGAACAAATAGAAGAAGAAGATGGATAAGAAGAAGAAGATGAAGAAAAAGAAGACGAAAAAGAAGAAAAAGAAGAAAAAGTAGAAAAAGAAGTAGAAGAAGCAGAAGTAGAAGAAGAAACAGGAGGAGAAGAAGAAGAAGAAGCAGGAGGAGAAGAAGAAGAAGAAGAAGAAGAACAAGAAGAAGAAGAAAAAGAAAAATTAGAAGAAGAAGAAGAAGAAGAAGAAGTAGACGGGGGAAAGTGAAGAAGAAGAAGAAGAGGAAGAAGAAGAACGAAAAGAAGAAGAATAAGAAAAAGAAGACGAAGAAGAAGTAAAAGACGAAGAAGAAGAAGGAGAAGAAGAAGAAGAAGAACAAGAAGAAGAGTAAGAAAAGAAAGAAGAAGAAGCAGATGAAGAAGGAGAAGAAGAAGAAGAAAAGGATGAAGAAGAAGAAGATGATGATGATGAAAAAGAAGAAGAAGAAGAAGATGATGATGATGATGAAGAAGATTAAGAAGGAGAAGAAGAAAAAGATGATGATGATGATGAAGAAGATTAAGAAGGAGAAGAAGAAGTGGAAGAATAGGAAGAATAAGAATAAGAGTGAGAAGAAAAATAAGAAGACAAATAAGAAGAAGAAAAACATGAAGGAGAAGATGAAGAAGAAGAAGATGAAGAAGGAGATGAAGAAGAGAAGAAGATGAAGGAGCAGAAGACGAAGAGGAAAAAGAAGAAGAAGAAAAAGAAGAGGTAGAAATAGAAGAAGAAGGAGAAGGAGAAGAAGAAGATGAAGATGATGATGACGATGACGAAGATGAAGAAGATGAAGATGATGATAATGATGATGATGATGATGATGAATAAGAATAAGAAGAAGAAGAAGAAGAAGAACAAGAACAAGAACAAGAATAAGTAAGAGAAGTAGAAGAAGAAGATGAAGAAGATGAAGAAGAGGAGAAAGATGAGGAGGAAGAAGAAGAAGAAAAAAGTGGAAGAAAAAGAGGAAGAAGAAGAAGAAGAAGAAGAAGTTGAACAAGAAGAAGAAGGTGATGATGATGATGACGAAGGAGAAGAAAATGACAAAGAAGAATTAGAATTAGAAGAGAAGAAGAAGAAGAAGAAGAAGAAGAAGAAGAAGAAAAAGCAGAAGCAAAAGAAGAAGAAGGAGGAGAAGAAGAAGAAGGAGAAGAAGGAGAAGAAGAAGAAGAAGGAAGAGGAGAAGAAGAAGAAGAATAAGAAGAAGAAGAAGAAGGGGAAGAAGAAGAAGAAGAAGAAGAAGTAGAAGAAGAAGATGAAGAAGAAGAAGAAGGAGAAGGAGAAGAAGAAGAAGAAGGAGAAGAAGGAGAAGGAGAAGAAGGAGAAGAAGAAGGAGATGGAGAAGGGGAAGAAGAAGAAGAGGAAGAAGAAGAAGAACAGGAAGAAGAAGAAGCAGAAGAAGAAGAAAAAGAAGTAGAAGAAGAAGAGGAAGAAGAAGAAGAAGAAAATTAGAGGAAGAAGAAGAAGAAGAAGTAGTAGTAGTAGTAGAAGAAGAAGAACAACAACAACAACAACAACAACGACGACAACAACAAGTAGTAGAAGAAGAAGAAGCGTAAGAAGAAGAAGAAGAAGAAGTAAGTCATTTGAACTAGATGGGTCTATAAAAATTAATTAGATGAAAATGGTGTAATAATTTGGAATAAGGCTAGACTTGTTGCTAAGGGATATATCAAATACGAGGTATTGATTTTGAGGATTCATTTGCACCAGTAGAAAGGTTAGAAGCAAGTAGATTACTTCTAGCATATTGATGTTATAAGAATTTAGATTGTTTCAAATGGATGTAAAAAATGCCTTCTTAAATGGAATAATAGAAGAGGACGTGTTTGTAGAACAACCCCTAGGTTTTGAAGATCATGCACAAGATTATTATGTCTACAAGTTTAAGAAAACTCTTTATGGCCTTAAGCAAGCTCAACGTGCATGGTACCAAAGGTTGAGTAAATTACCTAGTAGAAAATGGCTTTAGAAAGGGCAAATTGGATACTACATTGTTCTAAAATCGTTAGGAGATGATTTATGAATCATTCAGATTTATGTTTATATTATTTTTTGGTAGTACAAAAGAAGAAATGTGTAGAGAAATTGGAGAGCTTATGATTAAGGAATTTGAAATGAGCATGATGGGTGAGCTAACCTTTTTCTTAGGATTGTAAACCAGACAACTAAAAGATGGTATTTTTATTTCTCAAACAAAATATTTAAAAGAAATGTTTAAAAAATATGGCTATGAAAATATGAAACTTAGGAAAGTTCCCATGAACCAATCTATTCACTTAGACCTAGATGAATAAGGAAAAACCATAGACCAAAAACTTTATAAGGGACTTATAGGATCTTTGTTATGCCTTACAGCTAGTAAGCCTAACATTCTATTTAGTGTTGGATTATGTGTTAGGTTTCAAGCAAACCCAAAGGAATGTCACTTGATAGTTGTTAAAGACATCTACAAATATTTGAAGGGAACTATGACTCTAGGATTATGGTATCTTAGAAATGACCTTTCTTGTGAACTCATTGGCTATATAGATTAAGATTTTGGGGGATCTAGAGTGGATAGGAAGAGCACATCAGGGACATGTCAATTCTTAGGACATTGTCTTGTTTCATGGTCAAGCAAAAAACAAAATTGTATAGCCTTGTGAACAAGCAAAGTCAAATATGTTACAGCTGAAAGTTGTGTTGCTCAAGTACTGTGGTTAAGACAACAACTTCAAGACTATGGTTTTGAAGTCACACATATACCTATTAGAATTAATAACACTAGTGCATTAGCATTAGCCAAGAATCAAGTTCATAATTCTAGGACTAAGCACATAAATGTTAGATATCACTTTGTCAGAGACCAAGTAGCCAAAGGATTAGTAGAATTAGAGTATGTCCCCATTAAGCTTAAATTGGCTGATATTTTTACCAAACCCTTACCATCGGAGCAATTTCAAACATTGAGAGAACAATTAGGAATTTTAGACATTGCTTAGGATTCACTCCCTTTTGATGATGTCAAAGGGGGAGAATAGTTAGGAGTTAAGGGGAGCATCAAGATAGGCAGAGTATGTTAATTCTTAATTTTCTCCTTAAAAATTTATTTCTATTTTCTCTGCCATATTTTTGTATTTAAAATGTTTATATCTTGTCATCATCAAAAGGGGGAGATTGTTACACCCTTGTGTTTGATGAGTCAAGCATAATTATTTATATCTCATATGGGCTTGTTTTTAGTGAAATTATTAATATTCAATTAAGTAAAGCCATAAACTTAAAATATCTAAAATAGTGCTATTCAAGACTCTTGGAGTGATGTAAGCTTCAAGGAAATCAAAGGCATGCACCAAAATCTTTATAGTTGAATATATCTTTATTTTCCTTGAGTTTGATATGTTCGACTTTTGAGATGATGTGGCATACTAGTAGTACTAATATTTGAAAATGTTATAAGTTTAATAATTTTTGAATTTTGATTTTTGGGCCAAGCAATATTGATGAAAAGTATAGACATCAGTATTTGATTTTTTTAAATTATTTAGGAATTATTTTCATGAATTTCTTTTCACAATCATTTAGGACACTTTTAATACTATCATAATATAAAATTATTTTGGTATACTTATTTTCAAAATTTTGGGACAAAATTTCTCACAAAACACTAGAAAAACTATTTAGTCTCGAGAATTTTCCTTGTAGCATTGGATGGGTCGACCCGACCCGACGGCTGGTCCGTCTAGGCTTTAAGGATTTAAAAAATAGAATAAAATAAAAAAAGTTTGATAGACCCAAAAGTGGCGAGTGAAGCCCAAAGGCCACAGGAAGAGCTGCAGAATGGAACAAGTGAGAAATCAGCCCGTAACTGCCGAAAGGAATAAGTGCGAAACATAGTGCAAACTCAGCCCGCAGAGAAAGCTAACCAGAAGAAGCACGAAATCAAGTCAACCAGGACTAAGTGATGAAATCTTTGTCGAGAAAGGGGGAGCCATCCCCAAATGGCTCAGGGAGACATATGAATCGAAAGTGTTATAAAGAGCAATCACAAAGACATTTGGACAATGTTTGACTAAACTCCCATTCGATTGTTAAAGAAGGCAGAAGTGTATGCACAATAAGACGGCTTAGATTAATCAAGGTAATTTGCTGCATGATAACAGTAAAATGCCAAGCACAAGATTCGAACCCGAGCCAGATCTATAAGGGGATGCAGAACAACTGTAGTAAGTTTCCATTTTAGTTGATTTTTGGACACATTATTTTAATACATGCAGGACAAACAATGGGTGATCCAATGGCCCAGATCAAGGCCGCCTAGATCCAATGGTCAAGATTGATCTCGAACGCTAAATTGGAGATTCAATCAGAAAAGTCCATTTCAGGCTCCAAATCGAATAGTGACTGCTTTGTGTCTGTTAACCAAATGGCTAGTTCATTTTAAAGCTGTTGGGAGTTGATTTAGAGCTCAATAAATAGGGAATGATGAAGAACTCCTAGAGCTTACCATTGTTAAGATTTCAAAGCTTTCAAATCACAATATCGATCAATTCCAATTACATATGATGCTTCCAAAGTCACAAAGTGAAAGCTGGAAGAAGGAACCCGAAATTGGAGGTTTTTGCTTCAGTTATTTTTCAATCTCTATTCCTCCCTCTTTTAGGTATTGTGTGTGCCTCATACTTCTCTTAAAATTCTCTTAAGTTTTGCCAACTTTTTGTATTTCTTTCTTTGGGGTAAGGGCATCCTTGCAATTGTGCAAAAGCCCGGGGTTTGAGTTGAGCCCAGAAAATCTCAAGTAGGTTTGGGATTAGCCATAGGTAAAATCTCAAGTTGGTTTGAGGTGAGCCATACGAAAAACCTCGCTTGTAATTTGGTCATTTTTGTGTTTTTTTTTCCAACACCGATTGGTGGTGGATGTAGGCTCGATTTTGAGTCGAACAACCTTAAAAATCTTTTGCGTACAATTCTTTCTTTTTCTTGCTTAAAAGATTTAAGTTTTAATTGAAACCAAAAATCAAAAGAAAATTTTATTTACCACAATTCACCCCCTAGTTATCAGATTGTCTTAAGCACAAAGAACCTCAAAAATAGAGGAAGAAGATGATGAAGCAGACGAAGGGGAAGGAGAAGAAAGAAAAGAAGAGGATAAATAATAAGGAAAAAGAGGCAGAAGAAGAAGAAGAAGAAGAGGAAAAAGAGGAAGAAGAAGAATAATAAGTATAAGAAGAAGAGGAAGAAAAACAAAATGAAGAAGAAAAAGAAGAAAAAAAGAAGAAAAAGAAGAAGAAAAGGAAGTAGAAGAAGAAGAAGGAGAAGGAGAAGATGATGAAGAAGAAAATGTAGAAGAAGGAGAAGGAGGAGAAGAAGAAGAAGAAGATGATGATGATGATGATGAAGAAAAAGAAGAAGAAGAAGATGAAGACGATGAAAAAGAAGAAGATTAAGAACAAGGTCAAGAAGAAGAAGAAGTGGAAGAAGAAGAAGAAGAAGTAGAAGAAGAAGATGAAGGAGAAGAAGATGGAAGAGAAGAAGTAGAAGAAGAACAAGAATAAGGAGAAGAAGAAGTAGTAGAGGAAGAAGAAGAAGAACAATAAGAGGAAGAGGAAGAAGAAGATGATGAAGAAGAAGAAGAGCAAGAAGAAAAAGAAAAAGTAGAGAAAGAAGAATAAGGAGAAGAAGAAGGAGAAGATGAACAAGAAGAAGGAGAAGGAGAAGGAGACAAAGAATGAGAAGTAGAAGTAGTAGAAGAAGAAGAACAAGAAGAATTAGAGGAAGTAGAAGAAGAGAAGGAATAAGAAGAAGAACAAGAAGAAGAAGAAGAAGAAAAACAAGAAGAAGAAGAAAAAGAAGAAGAAGATGAAGAAGAGGAAAGAAGAAGAAAAAGAAGAAGAAGAAGAAGAAGAAGAAGATGAAGATGAAGGAGACAAAGAAGATGAAGAGGAAGATGAAGAAGAAGGACAAGAAAAAGAAGAAGAAGATAAACAAGAAGATGAAGAAGAATAAAAAGAAAATTAATAATAATAATAATAGTAAGATGAAGAAGAAGGAGAAGGAGAAGAAGAAAAAGGAGAAGAAGAAGATGGAAGAGTGAAATAAAGGAGGAGGTGGAGAAGATGGAGAAGGTGAAGAAAGTAAGTAAAAGAAGAAGCAGAAGAAGAAGAAGGACAAGAAGGGTAAAAAGAAGGAGTAGAAGAAGAAGAATAAGAAAAAGATGAATGAGAAGAAGATAAATAACAACAAGAAGGAGATGAATAAATAGAAGAAGAAGAAGAAGAAGAAGAAGAAGACGAAGAAGTTGAAAAAGAAGAAGAAGAAGAAAAAGAGGAGGAAGAAGAAGAAGGAGAAGAAGAGGAAGAAGAAGAAGGAAAAGAAGAAGAAGAAGAAGAAGAAGAAGAAGATGATGAAGACGAAGAAAAAGAAGGAGGAGAAGAAGAAGAAGAAGAAGGAGAGGAAGAAGAAGATGATGAAGAAGAAGAATAAGAAGAAGAAGAAGAAGAAGAAGAAGAAGAGGAAGAAGAAGAAGAAGAAGAAGAAGAGGCAGAGGAAGAAGCAGAACTAAAAGAGGAGGAAGAAGAACAAGAAGAAAAAGAAGAAGGAGAAGAAGATCAAGAAGAAAAAGATGAAGAAGAAGAAGAAGCAGAGGAAGTAGAAGAAGAAGGAGATGAAGAAAAAGTGGAGGGAGAAGAAGACGAAGAAGAGGAAAAAGTACTAGTAGTAGCAGTAGTAGTAGTAGTCGAAGAAGATGAAGAAGAAGAAGAAGGAGTAGGAGGTGAAGAAGAAGATGAAGATGAAGAAGGAGAAGAAGAAGATAATGATAATGACGAAGAAAAAGAAGAAGAAGAAGAAGAAGAAGAGAAAGAAGGAGAAGAAGAAAAAGAAGATGAAGAAGTAGAAGAACAAGAAGAAGAAGAAGATGGAGAAAATGAAGAGGAAGAAGAAGAAGAAGAAGAAAGGGAAGAAGAAGAAGTAAAAGAAGAAGAAGAAGAAAAAGGAGAAGAAGATGTAGTAGTAGAAGAAGGAGAAGAAAAAGATGAGGAAGAAGAAGAAGAAGAAGATGATGAAAAGGAAGGAAAAACGAAAGAAGAAGAAGAAGATAATGATTATTATTATTATTATTATTATTGTTATTGTGATGAAGAAGAAGAAGAAGAAAGAGTGGGACAAGGGGAAGGAGAAGGAGAAGAAGAATGAGAAGATGTAGAAGTAGTAGAAGAAGACAAACAAGAAGAAGTTGAAGAAGAAAAAAAGAGAAGGAACAAGAAGAAAAGTAAGATGAAGAAGAAAACGGAGGAGAAGAAGAAGAAGATGAAGAAGACGAAGAAGAGGAAGAATAAGAAGAAGAAGATGAACAAGAAGAAGAAGAAGAAAAAGATGATGATGATGATGATGATTTTGATGAAGAAAAAGAAAAAGAAGAATAAAAAAGAACTATAATACTAATAATAATAAGTAGATGAGAAAGAAGGAGAAGAAGAAGAAGAATAGGAAAAACAAAAAGAAGAAAAAAAGAAAAAGAAGGAGAAGAATAAAGGAGGAGGAGGAGAAGAAGACAATGAAGAAGAAGAAGAAGAAGAAAGACAAGAAGATGAAGAAGATGAAGAAGGAGGAGAACAAAAAGAAGAAGGAGAAACAGACGAATGAGAAGAAGAAGAATAACAACAAGAAGAAGATGAATAAAAAGAAGAAGGGGAAGAAGAAGAAGAAGAAATTGATGAAGATGAAGAAGATGAAGAAGAAGTAGAAGTAGAAGAAGATGAAGAAGATGAAGAAGAAGAATAAGAAGAGGAATAAGAAGAAGAAGAATAAGAAGAAGAATAACGAGAAGAAGTAGGAGAAGAGGAAGAAGAAGAAGAAGAAGAAGAAGAAGAAGAAAAAGAAGAAGAAAGAAAGGAAGAAGAAGAAGAAGATGATGATGATGAAGAAGAAGAAGAGAAGGAGGAGGACGGGAAAACAGGAGATCAACATGGAGTAGAAGAAGAAAAATAGGAACAAGAAAAACAACAAGAAGAGGAAGAATAAGAAGAAGAAGATAAAGAAGAAGAAGAAGGAGAAGGTGAAGAAGAAAAACAGGAAAAAGAAGGAGAAGAAGAAGAGAAAAGAGAAGTAGAAGAAGAAAAAGAATAACAGAAAGTAGAAGAAGAAGAAGATGATGATAAAAACGTAGAAGAAGAAGAAGGAGAAGGAGAAGAAGAAGAAGAAGAAGGAGAAGGAGAAGAAGAAGAAGAAGAAGAAGAAGACGAAGATGATGAAAAGAAGAAGAAGAAGAAGAAGAAGAAATAGAAGAAGAAGAAGAAAAAGAAGAAGGAGAAGAACAAGAAGTAGAAGAAGAAGGAGAGGATGAAGAGGAAGAAGAAAGAGAAGAAGAAGAAGAAGAAAAAGAAGAAGAAGAAGAGAAAGGAGAGGAAGTTGAAGAAAAGGAAGAAAAAGAAGAAAAAGATGAAGAAAGAGAGGAAGAAGAAGTACAAAAAGTGGAGGAAGAACGAGGAGAACAAGAAGAAGAAGAAAAAAAACAAAAAGAAAGAAGATTTAGAACTAGGAGAAAAGGAAGAAGAAGGGGAAGAAGAAGAAGAAGATGAAGATGAAGAAGTAGTAGTAGTAGTAGTAGTAGAAGAAGAACATGATGAAAAAAGGAGAAGATGATGAGTAAGAAGAAGAAGAAGAAGAAGACAAAAACGAAAAAGAATAACATTTACAAGAAAAAGAGAAGAAAAGGAAGAAAAAGAAGAAAAGGATGAAGAATAAGAAGAAAAAGAAGAGAAGAAGAAGAAGAAGTAGTAGAACTATTAGAAGGAGAAGAAGAAGGAGAAGAAGAAGAAGAAGGAGAAGTAGTAGAAGAATAAGAATAAGAATAAGAAGAAGAAGAAGATGATGATGATGATGATGATGATGATGAAGCAGCAGAAGAGGAACAAGAAGAATGAGAAGTAGAGGAAGAAGAAGAAGAAGAAGAAAAAGTAGTAGTAGTAATAGTAGAAGTAATATTAGTAGCAGTAGAAGAAGAAGAAGAAGAAGAAGAAGAAAAAGAGGAAGAAGATGAAGAAGATGAATAAGAAGAAGAACAACATGATGATGGCGATGATGATGATGTAGAAGAAGGAGAAGATTGTGACGATGATGATGATGATGGTGATGTTGATGATGAGGAAGAAGTAGTAGTAGTAGAAGAAGAAGAAGAAAAAGAAGAACATGTAGAAGAAGGATAAAAAGAAGAGAAAGAAG
>JAIUJO010003194.1:35000-37500 GCA_023846275.1 Vanilla planifolia
CAAGAAGAAGAAGAAGAAGATGATGATGATGATGAACATGAAGAAGATGATGATGATGATAAAGTACAAGAGGAAGAGGAAGTTGAAGAAGATGATGATGAAGAATAAGAAGAAGAAGAAGAAGAACAAAATAAAATAAGAACAAGAAGTGGAATAAGAAGAAGAAGAACAAGAAGAAGAAGAGCTAGAATAAGATGAAGAAGAAGAATAAGAAGAAGAAGAAGAAGATGAAGAAGGAGAGGAAGATTAAGAAGAAAAAGAAGAAGAAGAAGGAGAAGAAGAAGCAGAATAACTTGAAGAAGAAGAGGAAGAAGGAGAGGAAGAAGAAGATGATGTAGAAGAACAAGAAGAAGGAGAAGAAGAAGAAGAAGAAGAGGAAGATGAAGGAGAAAAAGAAAAGAATGAAGAAGAAGAAGAACAAGAAGAAGAACATGAAGCAAAAGAAGTAGAAAGAAGAAGAAGAAAAAAAGGAGGAAGAAGAAGAAGAAGAATAAGATGAAGTAGTAGAAGAAGAAGAAGAAGAAGAAGATGTAGAAGAAGAACAGGAAGAAGAAGAAGAAGAAGAAGAATCAGAAGAAGATGAAGAAGAAGAAGAAGAAGAAAAAGATGATGATGATGAAGTAGAAGAAGAATAATAAGAAGTAGAAGGTGAAGAAGAAGAAGAAGAGGAAGATGAAGAAGAGCAAGAGGAAGAAGGGGAAGAAGAAGAAGAAGAAGAGGAAGGAGAAGAAGGTGGAGGAAGAGAAGAAGAAGGAGATGGAGAGGAAGAAGAAGGAGAAGAAGAAGAAGCAGAAAAAGAAGAAGAGGAAGAGAAGAAGAAGAAGAAGATGATGGTGAAGAGAAGAACAAGATGAACCAAACGAAGAGGAAGGAGGAGAAGAAGAAGAGGAAAAAGAACAAGAAAAAAAGTGGGAGAAGAAGAAGAAGAAGCAGAGGAAAAAGAAGAACAACACCAATAAGAAAAAGAAGAGGAAGAAGAAGAAGTATAAGAAGAAAAAGAAGGACAAAGAGGAGTAGAAAATGAAGAAGAAATAGAAGAAAAAATGGAGTAGAACTAGAGGGAGAAGAAGAAGGTGATGAAGAAGAATATGAAGAAGAAGAAGAAGAGGAAGAAGAAGAAGAAGGAGAACCAGGAGTAAAAGAAGAAGAAGAAGAAGAAGAAGATGATGATGATGATGAAGAAAATGAAGAAGTTGAAGATGATGGCAAAGAAGAAGAAGAACATGAATAATAAGAAGAAGGAGAAGAAAAAGAAGAACATGAAGTGGAAGAAGAAGAAGAAGAAGTGGTAGAATAAGAAGAAGAAGAAGAAGAAGAAGGAGAGGAAGAAGAAGAAGTAGAGGAAGAAGAAGTAGTAGAAGAAGAAGACGAAGAGGTAGAAGAAGATGAAGGAGAAGATCAAGCAGAATAACAAGAAGGAAAAGCAGAAGAAGAAAAGGAAGATGAAGAAGAAAACGAAGAGGAAGAAGAAGATGAAGAAGAAGTAGAAAAAAGTAGAACAAGTAAAAGGGGAAGAAGAAGAAGAAGAAGAAGATGAAGGAGAGGAAGAAGAAAAAGAAGAAGAAGAAGAAGTAGATGTAGAAAGAGAACATGAGGATGAAAAAGAAGATGAAGTAGAAGAAGAATAAGAAGAAGAAGAATGAGAAGAAGAATAAGAAGAAGAAGATGATGATGATGACAAAGAAGAAGAAGAAGAAGAAGATGAAGTAGAAGAAGAAGAAGATGAAGAAGAAGAAGAAGAAGAATAGGAAGAAGAAGAAGAAGAACAAGAACAAGAACAAAAAGAAGAAGTAGAGGAAGGAGTAGAAGATGAAGAAGGAGAGGAAGAAGGAGGAGGAGGAGAAGAAAAAGAAGAAGAAGAAGAAGAAATTTTTACACCCTCGTGTTTAATGAGCCAAGCATAATTGTTTATATCTCATATGTGCTTGTTTTTAGTGAATTTTTTAATATTCAATTAAGTCAAGACATAAACTTAAAATATCTAAAATAGTCATCTACAAGACTCTTGGAGTGATTGCAAGCTACAAGGAAATTGAAGGCATGCACCAAAATCTTTATACTTGAATATCTCTTTATTTTTCAAGTGTTTTATATGTCCGACTTTTGAGATGATGTAGCACACTAGTAGTATTAATATTTGACAATGTTATAAGTTTAATAATTTTTGAATTTTGATTTTTGGGTCAAGCATTATTGATGAAAAGTATAGACATCGGTATTTGATTTTTTAAAATTATTTAAGAATTATTTTTCATGAATTTCTTTTCATAGTCATTGAGGACACTTTTAATACTATCATAATATAAAATTATTTTGGTATACTTATATTCAAAATTTTGGCACAAAAAGTCTCACAAAACACTATAAAACCACTTTAGTCTCGAGAATTTTTCCTGTAGCATTGAGCGAGTCGACCCGACCCGACGGCTGGTCCATCCAAGCTTTAAGGATTTAAAAAATAAAATAAAGTAAAAATTGTTTGATAGAACCAAAAGGGGCA
>JAIUJO010003194.1:65000-70000 GCA_023846275.1 Vanilla planifolia
AAGAAGGGAGAAGGAGAATAAGCAAAGGAGGAAGAACTAGAAGAAGAAGAAGAAGAAGAAGAAAAGATGAAGAAAAGAAAAAGAAGAAGAACAAGAAGAAAGGAGGAAGAAGTATTGATGAAGTAGAAGAAGAAGAAGAAGTAGAAAGAAGAGGTAGAATAACTGGATGATGTAGAAAAAGAAGAAGTAAAAAGAAGAAGATGAAGAAGAAGAATAAGAAGAAGTTAGGTAGAAGTAGAAGAAGAAGAAGAAGAAGGCAAAGAAGAATAAGAAGAAGAACCAAAAGCAGAAGAAGTTTGATGTTGTAGGTAGTAGTAGATGAAGAAGAAGAAGAAGAAGAAGAAGAGGAATTAGAAGAAGGTGATGTTGAAGAAGAAGAACAGAAAGTAGAGAAAGAAGAAGAAGATGAAGAAGACTTACAGGAAGAAGAAGAAAAAGAAGAAGAAGAAGAAGAAGAAGAAGAAGAAGAAGAAGAAGAAAAAAGAAGAAGAAGAAGTAGAGGTAAAAGAAGAAGAAGAAGAAGAAGAAGAAGAAGTGGAAGAAGATGAAGAAGAAGAAAATGATGATGAGGAAGTAGAAGATGTAGAAGAAGAAGGTGAAAAAGAAGAAGTAGTAGAAGAAGAAGAAGAAGAAGAAGAAGAAGGTGTAGTTGTAAAAGGAGTAGAAGAAGAAGAAGAAGTAAAAAGAGGAAGAAGAAGAAGAAGAAGAAAAAAGAAGAAGAAGAAGAAGAAGGAGATGAAGGAGGAAAAGAAGGAGAAGAAGAAGGAGAAGTAGAGGAGCAAGTAGTAGAGTAAGATATAGTTGTAGTAATAGATGACGAAGAAGAAGAAGAGAAAGACAAAGAAGAAGAAGAAGAAGAAGAGGAAGATGATGAAGAAGAACCAGGAGTAGTAGTAGTAGTAGAAAGAAGAAGAATAAGAGAAAGTCGTAGAAGAAGAAGAAGATGATGATGACGAAGAGGAATAAGAACAACTAGTAGTAGTAGTAGTAAAAGAATGAGAAAGAATATAAAAAGAAGAATAAGATGTTCACGAAGAAGAAAAAGAAGAAGAATAAGAACAAAAAAGAAGAAGAGGTAGAGGAAGCAGAAGAAGAAGAAGAAGAAGAGGAAAAGGAAGTAGAAAAAAACAAAGAAGAAGAACAAAAAGAAGAAGAGGGGGAAAAAGAAAAAGAAGGAAAAGAAGAAGTAGAAGAAGTGCTAGAAGAAAGAAGAAGAAGAAGAAGAAGACGAAGAAGAACATGAAGATTAAGAAGAAATAGAAGAAGAGTAGGAAGATGAAGAAGAAGAAAAAGAAGAAGAGTGGAAGAAGAAGAAGAAGAAGAAGAAGAAGAAAAGAGAGAAAGAAGAGGAAGAAGAAGAAGAAGACAAAGAAGAAGAAGATGATGAAGAAAGAGGAGGAGGGAGGAGGAGGAGGATAAGAAAAAGTAGAGGAAGAAGAAGAAGAAGAAGAATAAGAAAAAGAGGAATAAGAAGAAGAAGGAAAAAGAGGGAAAGAAGAAGAAGAAGAAAAAGAAGAAGAAGAGGAAGTGGGTAGAAGAAGAAGAAGAAGAAGAAGAAGAGTAAGAAGAAAAAGAAGAGGAAGAAGAAGAAGAAGAAGAAGTTGAAGAAGAAGAAGGAGGAGGAGGAGGAGGAGAAGGAGTAGGAGGATCACAAGAAGAGGAAGAAGAAGAAGAAGAAGATGAAGAAGATGAAGAAAAAGAAAAAGACGTTGAAGATGAAGATGAAGAAGAAAAAGAAGAAGAAAAGGAGGAAAAAGAAATGTAAATAGAAGAAGAAGAAGAAGAAGAAAGATGTTGAAGAAAAAGAAGAAGAAGAAAAAGAAGTAGAAGAGGACGATGTAGAAGTAGAAATAGAAGAAGAAGAAGAAGTAGAAGAGAAGAAGAAGAAGAGGAAGAAAAAGATAAAGACGAAAAAGAAGAAGAAGAAGAAGAAGAAGATCAAGAAGAAGAAGAAGAAGAAGAGAAGTAGCAATTGTAGTAGTAGTAGTAGAAGTAGAAGAAGAAGAAGAAGAAGAAGGACGAGAAGGAGAAGAACATGTAGTATTTTAAGAAGTTGAAGAAGAACAAAAAGAAGAAGTAGAAGAAGAAGAAAGAGAAGAGGAGGAAAAAGAAGTGTAGGAAGATGAAGATGAAGAAGGAATAAGAATAAGAAGAAGTAGAGGAAGAAAAGAAAGAAGTAGAAGAAGGAAAAGAAGGACTAGAATATGATGAAGTTATAAGAAGCAAAAGAAGAAGAAGAAGAAGAATAAGAAGAAGAAGAGGAATTAGTAGTAGTACTAGTGGGAAGAAGAAGAAGTAGTAGTAGTAGAAGAAGAAGGAGTAGAAGTAGAAAAAGAAGAAGAAGAAGAAGAACAAGAAGAACAAGAATATAAAGAAGAAGTATAAGAAGCAAAGAAGAAGAAGAAGAAGAATAAGAAAAAGCAGAAGCAGTAGTAGTAGTAATGGAATAAAAAGAAGTAGTAGCAGAAGAAGAAGTAGAAGTAGAAGTAGAAAAAGAAGAAGAAGAAGATGATGATGAAGATGAAGAAGAAGAAGAGGAAGAAGATCAAAAAAAGAAAATGATATTGAAGAAGAAGAAGAAGTAGAAAAAGAAGAAGAAGAAGAAGAAGATGATGATGATGATGATGAAGAAAATAAGTAGAAGTAGTAGTAGTAGTAGAACAAAACGAAGAAGAAGAAGAAGAAGTAGAAGAAGATGTAGAAGAAGAAGATGAAGAAGGAGAAGAAGAGGAACAACAAGAAGAAGAAAATGAAGAAGTAGAGGAAGAAGATGAAGAAGTAGTAAAAGAATAGGAAGAAGAAGCAGAAGAAGATGATGATGATGATGCAGAAGAAGAAGAAGAAGAGAAAGTTGAAGTAGTAGAAGAAGAAGATTAGGAAGAAGATGAAGAAGAAGGTGAAGAAGAAAAAAGAAGAGAAGAAGAAGAGGAAGAAGTAGAAGATGAAGATGAAGAAGAAAAAGATGGAGAGGAAGCCAATTAAGAAGAAGAACAAGAAGAATAGGAAGAAGAAGAAGAAGAGGAAGAAGAAGAAGAAGAAGAAGAGCACAAAGAAGAAGAAGAAGAAGAGGAAGGGGAAGAAGAAGAAGAAGAAGAAGAAGAAGATGAAGAAGTAGAAGAAGGAAAAGAAGAAAAAGTAGTAGTAGAAGAAGAAGAAGAAGACGAAGAAGTAGAAGTGAAAGAAGAAGAAGAAGAAAAGGAGGAGGAAGAAGAATAAGAAGAAGAAGAAGAAGAAGAACAGAAGAAGAAGGAGAAGATGGAGAAGAAGATGGCAAAGAAGAAGAAGGATAAGAAGATGAAGAAGAAGAAGAAGAAGAATATAGAGGAGAAGAAGAGGAAGAAGAAGATGAAGAACATGCAGAAAAAGAACAAAAAGTTTGATGAAGAAGAAGAAGATGATGAGAGAAGGAGGAGGAGGACGAAGATGAGAAATTTGTAGTGGTGGAAGAAGAAGAAGAAGAAGAGGAAGAAAATCAAGAAGAAGAAGAAGATAAAGAAGAAGAATAAGATGAAGAAGCAGAAGAAGAACAAGAAGTAGTAGAAGAAGAAGAAGTGGAGGAAGAAGTGGAAGAAGAAGAAAATTGAAGAAGAGGAAAAAGAAAAAGAAGAGGAAGAAGAACAAGAAGTAGAAGAAGAAAAAGATGAACGAGACGAAGAAGAAGAAGAAGAGGAAAATGAAGAAGAAGATAATGAAGAGGAAGAAGAAGAAGAAGAAGAAGAAGAAGAAGGAGAAGACGAGAAGGAGTATCAAGAAAAAGAAGAACAAGAGAAGAATAAAAAGAAGAAGTGAAGAAGAAGAAGGTGAAGAGAAGAAGATGAAGGAGAAGAAGAAGAAGATGATGAAGAAGAAAAAGAAGAAGAAGATGTAGAAGAAGGAGGAAGAGAAGAAGAAGTTAGAAGTAGAATAATAATAATAATAATAGTAAAAATATTAATAATAATAATAGTAATAATAATAATAAGTACAAGTAAAAGAAGAAGAAGCACAGGTAGACGAAGTAGAGGAAAAGGAAGAGGAAGAAGAAGAAGAAGCAAAAGAAGAAGAAGAAGAAGAAGAAGAAGAAGAGGAAAAAGAAGAATAATAATAAGAGAAGAAGAAGAAAGAAAAAGAAGAAGATAAGGAAGAAGAAAGAAGGAAGAGGAGGAAGAAGAAGATGAAGAAGTATTAGATGAAGAAGGGAAAGACGATGAAGAAGAAGAAGAAGAGGAAGAGGAGGCAGCGGAAGAAGAGGAGGAGGGGGAAATAGAAGAGGAAGAAGAAGAAGAAGATGAGTAGAAGAAGAAGAAGATGATGATGATGATGATGATGAAGAAGAAGAAGAAGAAGAAGAAGGAAAAAGAAGGAGAAGATGAAGAAGAAGAAGAGGAAGAAGAAGAAGAAGAAGAAGAAGAATGAGAAGAATAAGAAGAAGAGGAATAAGAAGAAGAAAAGGAAGAAGAAGAAGAAAAACATGAAGTAGTAATTAGAAGAAGAAGAAGAAGAAGAATATGACAAAGAAGAAAAAAAAGAGAAGAAGATGATGATGATGAAGAAGTAGAACAAGAGGGGAGAAGAAGAAGAAGACGAAGAAAAGCAAGAAGTAGATGAACAAGAAGAAGAAGAAGAGGAAGAAAAAGAAGAAGAAGAGGAAGAAGAAAAAGAAGAAGAAGAAGATGAAGAAGAAAAAGAAGAAGAAGAAGAAGAAGAAGAAGAAGAAGAAGAAGAAGGACAGGAGGAGGAGGAGGAAGAAGAAGAAAATGAAGAAGAGAAAAAGGATGAAGAAGAAGATGATCAAGAAGAAGAAGGAGAAAATGAAGAAAAAGAAGAAAAAAGAATAAGAAACAACAACAAGAAGAAGATGAAGAAGAAGAAGGCAGAGGACGAGGAGCATCACAAGGAAAAGAAGAAATGGAAGTGGAAGAAGAAGAAAAAGAAGAAGTAGAAGTAGTAGTAGTAGTAGTAGAAGAAGAAGAAGAAGAAGAAGTAGAAGTAGAAGAAGAACAACAAGAACAAGAAGAAGA
>JAIUJO010003194.1:75000-80000 GCA_023846275.1 Vanilla planifolia
AGAAGAAGAAGGGGAAGAAGAAGAAGAAAAAGAAGAAGAAGACGACAAATAAGATGAAGAAGAAGAAGAAGAAGAAGAAGAAGAATTATAAGAAAATGAAGTAGTAGAAGAAGAAGTAGAAGAAGAAGAAGAAGATGATAATGATGATGATAATGAAGTTGAAGAAGAAGAATAAGAAGAAGAACAACTAGAAGTAAAAGAAGAAGAAGAACAACAATAGAAAGAAGATGAAGAAGAAGAAGTCGAAGAAGAAGAAGAAGAAAAATAAGATGAAGAAGAAGAGGAAGAAGATGAAGAAGGAGAAGAAGAAGAGGAAGAGGAGGAAGAAGATGAAAAGAAAGAAGAACTAAAAGAAGAAGAAGTTGAAGAAGATGAAGAAGAAGAAGAAGAAGAGAAAAAAGAAGAAGAAATAGATGAAGAAGGAAAAAAGAAAAAGAAGCAAAGGAGGAAGACGAAGAGGAATTGGTAGAAGAAGGAGAAGATGAAGAAAAAGAAGAAGAATAAGAAGAAGAAGGAGAAGAAGAAGATTATGATGAAGAATAAGAACAAGAAGAACAAGAACGAGTGGAAGAAAAAGAGGACGAAGAAGAGGATTTAGATGACGAAAAAAAAGAAGTAGATGAAGAAGAAGAAGAAAAGGAAGAAAAACAGGAAGAGGAATTTGAATGAGAATAAGTAGAAGAAGAATATGAAGATGAAGAAGAAGAGGAATAATAAGAAAAGAAGAAGAGGAAGAGGAATAGGAAGAAAAAGAAGGAGGAGAAGAAGAAGATGATGAAGAAGAGGAAGAATAAGACAAAGACATATGGGAAGCGAAGAAGAAGAAGAAGTACAAGAAGAAGAAGAACAACAACAACAAGAAGACGAAGTAGTAAATAAAGATGGGGAAGAAAAATAACAAGGAAAAGAAGAAGTGGAAGGTGAAGAAGAAGAAGTAGAAGAAGAAGAAGTAAAAGTAGAAGTAGAAGAAGAAGAAGAAGAAGAAGAAGATGATGATGAAGAAGTAGAAGAAGAAGAAGAAGTAGACAAAAAAGAAGAGGAATAACAAGAAGAAGAAGAAGAAGAAGAAGAAGAAGAAGTAGAAGAAGAAGAAGAAGAAAAAGAAGAAGATGAAGTTGAAGTAGATGAAGAAGAAGAAGAAGAGAAAGAAGAAGAAAAAAAGAAGTGGAAGAAGAAGAAGAAGAGGAAAAGGATGAAGAGAAAGAAGGAGATGAAGAAGAAGAAGAGGAGAAAGTTGAAGAAGAAGAGCAAAAAGAAGAAGTAGTGGAAGAAGAAAAATAAGAAGACATTGAAGAAGAAGTGGAATAAGGAGAAGAAGAAGAAGGGGAAGAGGAAGAAGAAAAAGAAGAAGAAGAAGACAAATAAGAAGAAGAAGAAGAAGAAGAAGAAGAAGAAGTACAAGAAAAGGAAGAAGTAGTAGAAGAAGAAGAAGTAGAAGAAGAAGAAGAAGATGATAATGATGATGATAATGATGTTGAAGAAGAAGAATAAGAAGAAGAACAACTAGAAGTAAAAGAAGAAGAAGAACAACAATAAAAAGAAGAAGAAGAAGAAGAAGTCAAAGAAGAAGAAGAAGAAAAATAAGAAGAAGAAGAAGAGGAAGAAGATGAAGAATGAGAAGAAGAAGAGGAAGAGGAGGAAGAAGATGAAAAGAAAGAAGAACTAAAAGAAGATGAAATAGAAGAAGAAGAAGTAGATGAGGAAAAAGAAGAAAAAGATGAAGAAGGAAAAAAGAAAAAGAAGCAGAGGAGGAAGATGAAGAGGAATTGGTAGAAGAAGAAGAAGATGAAGAAAAAGAAGAAGAATAAGAAGAAGAAGGAGAAGAAGAAGATTATGATGAAGAACAAGAACAAGAAGAACAAGAACGAGTGGAAGAAAAAGAGGACGAAGAAGTGGATTTAGATGACGAAAAAAAAGAAGAAGTAGATGAAGAAGAGGAAGAAGAAGAAGAAGAAAAAGAAGAAGAAAAGGAAGAAAAACAGGAACAGGAAGTTGAATGAGAAGAAGTAGAAGAAAAATATGAAGATGAAGAAGAAGAGGAATAATAAGAAGAGAAGAAGAGGAAGAGGAATAGGAAGAAAAAGAAGAAGAAGGAGGAGAAGAAGAAGATGATGAAGAAGAGGAAGAATAAGAAAAAGACATATGGGAAGCGAAGAAGAAGAAGAAGTACAAGAAGAAGAAGAAGAAGAAGAACAAGAAGAAGACGAAGTAGTAGATAAAGAAGGGGAAGAAAAATAACAAGGAAAAGAAGAAGAGGAAGGTGAAGAAGAAGAAGAAGTAGAAGAAGAAGAAGAAGAAGAAGAAGAAGTAAAAGTAGAAGTAGAAGAAGAAGAAGAAGAAGAAGAAGAAGTAAAAGTAGAAGAAGAAGAAGAAGAAGATGAAGAAGTAGAAGAAGAAGAAGAAGTAGACAAAAAAGAAGAAGAGGAAGATGAAGAAGAAGTAGAATAAGAAGAAGAAAAGGAAGAGGAAGAAGAAGAAGAAGAAGAAGAACAAGTGGTAGATGAAGTAGAAGAAGAAGAAGAAGATGAAGTAGATAGAGAATGTGAAGAAGAAGAAGAAGAAGAAGAAAAAGAAGGAGAAAAATAAGACAAAGTAGTAGTAGAAGAAGATGATAATGAAAAAGAAGAACAAGAAGAAGAAGAACTAAAAGAAGAAGAGGAAGAAGATGGAGCAGAAGAAGATGATGAAGAAGAAGAAGAGGAATCATAAGAAGAAGAAGAGAAAGGAGAAGATGAAGAAGAAGAAGAAGAGGAGGAAGAAGATGATGATGATGTAGAAGAATAAGAATAAGAAAAAGTACAAGAAGAAGTACAAGAAGAAGAACAAGAAGAAGAAGAAGTAGAAGAAGAAGAACAACAAGGAGTAGTAAAAGTAGTAGTAGTAGTAGAAGAAGGAGAAGAATAAGAAGATATTGAACAAGATTAAGAAGAAGAAGAAGACGAAGAGAATGAAGAAGATGATGAAGAGGAAGAAGATGAGGAAGATGATGAAGAGAAAGAACAAAAAGAAGAAGAAGAAGTAGTAGTAATACAAGAAGAAGAAGAAGAAGGGGAAGAAGAGGAAGAAGAAGACGAAGAAGAAGATGAAGAAGAAGAAAAGAGAGAAGAAGTAGTAAGCAAGACAAAGAGGAAGCAGTAATAGAAGTAGACATAGAAGAAGAAGGAAAAGAAGAGGATGAGGAGGAGGAGGAAGAAGAAGAAGAAGAAGAAAAAGCAGTAGAAGAAGAAGATGATGATGATGATGAAGAAGAAGAAGAAGTAGAAGAAGCAGAAGAGGAAGAAGAAGAAGTTTAAGAAGAAGGAGAACAAGAAGAAGAAGCCGAAGAAGAAGAAGTAGACAATAATGAAGAAGAAGAAGAACAAAAAAAAAGAAGAAGAAGAGGAGGAAGAAGAAGAAGATGATGATGATGAAAAAGAGGAAGAAGAAGGAGAGGAAGAAAAGGAGGAGGAGAAAGAAGAAGAAGAAGCAGAAGAAGAAGATGACTAAGAAGAAGAAGAAGAAGAAGAAGAAGAAGAAGGTAAAGAAGAAGATGATGATGAAGAAGAAGAAGAAGAAAAAGAAGAAGAAGATGAAGAGGAGGAAGAAGAAAAAGTATAAGAAAAAGAAGATAAATAACAAGAAGAAGAAGAAGAAATGGATCAAGAAGAATAAGAAGAGCAAGATGAAGAAGAAGTACCCAAGGAAGAAGAAGAAGAAGAGGAAGAAGATGATGAAGAAGAAGAAGAAGAGGAAGAAGAAGAGAGGAAGAAGAGAAAGAAGATGAAAAGAAAGAAGAACTAAAAGAAGAAGTAGTAGTAGTAGAAGAAGAAGATGAAGTAGAAGAGGAAGAAGAAAAAGAAAAAGAAAAAGAAGGAAAAAAGAAAAAGAAGTAGAGGAGGAATATGAAGAGGAATTGGTAGAAGAAGAAGAAGAAGAATACAAAGAAGAAGGAGAAGAAGAAGATAATGATGCAGAATAAGAAGAAGAAGAACAAAAAAAAGTTGAAGAAAAAGAGGACGAAGAAGTGGATTTAGATGACGAAGAAGAAGAAGCTTTAGAAGAAGAAGAAGAAGAAAAGGAAGAAAAACAAGAAGAGGAAGAAGAATGGGAAGAAGAAGAAGAAGAATACGAAGATGAAGTGAAGAGGAATAATAAGAAGAGAAGAAGAGGAAGAAGAACAGGAAGAAGAAGAAGAAGAAGGAGAAGAAGAAGAACAGTAAGACAAAGATTTATTGGAAGAAGAAGAAGATGAACTATAAGACAAAGATTTATTGGAAGAAGAAGAAGAATTAGAAGATATAGGACAAGATGAAGAAGAAGAAGAAGATGCAGAGAATGAAGAAGATGATGAAGTAGAAGAAGAAGACGAGGAAGAAGATGAAGAGAAAGAACAACAACAACAAGAAGAAGTAGTAGTAGTACAAGAAGAAGAAGAAGAAGAAGAAGAGGAAGAAGAGGAAGAAGAAGACGAAGAAGAAGATGAAGAAGAAGAAAAGAGAGAAGAAGTAGTAGAGCAAAACGAAGAGGAAGTAGTAGTAGAAGTTGACATAGAAGAAGAAGAAGAAGAGAAGAAGAAGAAGAAGAAGAAGAAGAAGTAGAAGAAGAAGAAGATGAAGAAGAAGAAGAAGAAGCAGAGGAAGAAGGGGAAGAAGAAGAAGAAGAAGTCGAAGAAGAAGAAGAAGAACATGAAGAAGAAGCAGAAGAAGAAGAAGAAGTAGACGAAAATGAAGAAGAAGAAGAAGAACAAAAAAAAGAAGAAGAAGAAGAGGAGGAAGGAGAAGAAGATGATGATGATGAAAAAGAAGAAGAAGAAGGAAAAGAAGAAAAGGAGGAGCAAGAAGAAGAAGAAGACTAAGAAGAAGAAGAAAAAGAAGAAGAAGAAGAAGTAAAAGAAGAAGAAGAAGAAGAAAAAGCAAAAGAAAAAAAAGATGAAGAAGAAGAAGAAAAAGAAGAAGATGATGAAGAGAAGGAAGAAGAAAAAGCATATGAAAAAGAAGATGATGAAGAAGAAGAAGGAGAAG
>JAIUJO010002021.1:0-2500 GCA_023846275.1 Vanilla planifolia
CATCTTCTTCTTCTTCTTATTCTTCGTCTTCTTCTTATTCTACTTCTCCATCATCGTCATCTTCTTCTTCCTCTTCTTCTTCTTCCACTTCTTCATCATATTGTTCTGCTTCTTTGTCTTCTTCTTCATCTTCTTCTTAATCTTCTGCTTCTTCTTCTTCTTCTTCTTCTTATTCTTCTTTTTCTTCGAGTTTCTCTTCCTTAGTTTTCTTTTCTTTGTCATCATTTTTGTCGTCTTCTTCTCTTCCTCTTCTTCTTCTTCTTCTTCTTCTACTTCTTCTTTTATTCTTCTTCTTCTTCGTCTTCATCTTCTTCTTCTTCATCTTCATCGTTTTCATCCTCTTCTTCTTCTTCTTCATTTTATTCTTCATATTTATCTCTTTCTCCTTCTTTTTCTTCATCTTCTTCTTCTTCTTCTTCTCCTTCATCTTCATCTTCTTGTTCTTCCTCTTCCTCTTTTTCATCATCATCATCATCATCTTCTACTAATTCTTGTTCTTCTGCTTCTTCATCCTCTTCTTTGTCTTCTTCTTCTTCTTCATCATCATCATCTTCTTCTTCTTCTTATTCATCTTCTTTTTCCTCTTTTTTGTCCTCTTCATCTTCTTCTTCTACTTCTTCAACTTCTTCTTCATCATCTTTTTCTTCTTCTTCTTCTTCTTATTCTTCTCTTTCTACTTCATCTTCTCTTCTATCACTTATTCATCTTCTTCTTCTATCACTTATTCATCTTCTTCTTCTTCTTCTTCTTCTTCTTCTTCTTCTTTTTTCTTCTCCTCCTCTTTCATCTTCAACTTCATCATCTTCTTCGTCTTCTTCTTTATCTTTGTCTTTTGTGGTACTTCTCTTCTTCCTCTTCTTGCTCTTCTTCTTCTTCCCCTTCTTCGTGTTTTACTACTTCATTTTCCTTTTCGTCATCATTTTCTTTCTCTTCTTCTTCTTCTTCTTTGTCTTCTTCTTCTTCATGTCATGTTCTACTGCTTCTTCATCATCATATTCTTCTTCTTATTGTTCTTCTGCTTCTTCTTCTTCTTCTTGTTCCTCTTCTTCTTCTTTTTCCTCTTCTTCTTCTTTTGCTTCTTCTTCTTCTTTTGCTTCTTCTTCATCTTCTTCTTCCTCTCTTCTTCCTCTTCTTCTTCTTCTTCTTCTTCTTCTTCTTCTTCTACTTCTTCTTCTTCTTCTTCTTCTTCTTCCTCTTTTTCTTCCTCTTCTTCTTCTTTGTCTTCTTCTCATCTTCTTCTTCATCTACTTCATCTTCATCTTCTTCTTCTTCTTCTTCTTGATCATCTTTTTCATCTTCTTCACCTTGCACCACATCTTCGACTTCCTTTTCTTCGTCTTCCATTTTTTCTACTTTATGTTCTTTACTATCTTCTTCTTCTTCGTCTTCTTCTTCATTGTCATCTTCTTCTTCTTCTTCTTCTTCCTCTTCTCTTTCTTCTTCTTATTCTCCTTCTTCTTCTTCAAATTCTTCGTCTCCAATATCTTCTACTTTTCCTTCATCCTCTTATTCTCCTTCTCCTTCTTCTTCTTGTCATTCCCCTTCTTCTTCTTCACGTTCTTCATCTTCTTCTTCTTCTTCTTCTTCTTCTTATTTTAGTTCTCCTTCTTCATTATCATCATCATCTTCTTCATCTTCTTCTCCTTCTTCTTCTTCTTATTGCTCTTCTTGGACTTCTTCTTCCACTACTACTACTGCTTCTTCTTCTCCATCTTCTTCTTCTTCATCGTCGTCTTTGTTGACTTCTTTTTCTTCATCCTCTTCTTCTTCTTCTACTACTTCTTTTTCTTCTTAATCTTCTTCTTCTTCTTCATTTTCTTCCTCCCCTTCTTTGTAATCTTCGTCTTCTTCTTCTTCTTCTACTTCTTCTACTTCTTTTTCTTCTTATTTATCTCTTTCTCCTTCATTTTCTTCTTCTTCTTCTTCTTCACCTTTATTTTCTTCTTTCTTTTTCTTCTTCTTCTTCTCTTATTCAACATCATCATCATTAAACATTAAACAAAAGGATTTGCACTTCTTCTTCCTCTTCCTCTTCTTCACCTTCTTATTCTTCTTCTCTTCCTCTTCTTCTTCTTCTTCTTCTTCTTCCTTTTTTTATTTTTCTTCTTCTTCTTCTTCTTCTTCTTCTTCTTCTTGTTCTTCATCTTCTTCTTCTTCTTTTTCTTCAAGTTTTCCTTCTTAATCTTCATATTCTTTGTCTTCTTCTTGCTCTCCATCTTCCTCATAAACATCATCATCATCATCATCTTCTTCTTCTTCTTCCTCTTCCACTTCTTCTTCTTCCTCTTCTTCTTCTTATTCTTCTTTGCCTTTTTTTTCTACTTCTTATTCTTCTTCTTCTTATTCTCCTCTATTCTTCTTCCCCTTCTTCGTGTTCCATTTCTTTTTTTTTTCTTCATCAACTTCTTTGTCTTTTTCTACTACTTCTTCATTATCATCATCTTTGTCTTCTTTTTCTTCTTCTTCTTCTATTCTCCTTCTTCTCTTATTCATCATCCTC
>JAIUJO010002021.1:17500-20000 GCA_023846275.1 Vanilla planifolia
TCGTCTTTTTCTTTACTTCTTCAACATCATTTTCTTCTGCTTCTTTGTCTTCTTCTTCATCATCTTCTTATTCTTCATTGCCTTGCTCTCCACCACCTCCTCCTTCTACTTCTACTTCTTCTACTTCTTCTTCTTCATTTTCTTCTTCTACTTTTCCATCCTCTTCTAGTTCTACTTCTCCATATTTTTCTTCTTCTTCTTCCTCTTTGCATTCTTCATCATCTTCTTCTTCTTCTTTTGCTTCTTCTTCCTCTTCGTTTTCTTCTTCTTCTTCTTCTTCTTCTTCTTCTACTTCTTCCTTTTCTTCTTCTTCTTCTTTTCTCTTCTTTTTTTCAACTTCTTCGACTTCTTCTTCATCTTCTTTTCATTTCTTCTTCTCCTTCTTCATCTTCTCCTTCTTCATCTTCTTCTTCTTCTCCTTCTTCATCTTCTTCTTCTTCTCCTTCTTCATCTTCTTCTTCTTCTTCTCCTCCTTCTTCTTCTTCCCATCTTCTTCTTCTTCTTTGTTGTCTTCTTTTTCTTCTTCGTCAGCTTCCTTTTCCTATTCTTCTTCTTTTTCTTCTTCCTCTTCTCAATCTTCTTCTCCTCCTCCTCCTTCTTCTTCTACTTCTTCTTCATCATCTTCTTCTTTTTCTTTATCTCCTACATCTTCTCCTTCATCTTTCCCTTCTTCGGCTTCTCCTTTGCCTTCTTCTTCATTGTCTTCTTTCTTCTTCATCTTCTTCTTTTCTTCTTGCTATTCTTGTTCATCATCTTCTTCATCTTCTTCTTCTTCTTCGTGTTCTACATCTTCTTCTTCTTCTTCTTCTTCTTCTTCTACTACTTCTTCTACGTCTTTTTCTTCCTCCTCATCTTCTTCTTATTCTTCTGTTCTTCTACATTTTCATCTTCTTCTTCTTTTTTCTTCTTCTTCTTCTTCCTATTCTTATTCTTCCTCACCTTCTTCCTCTTCTTATTCTTATTCTTCTTCTTCTTCCTCTTCTTCTTCTTCTTCTTCGTCATCTTCTTCTTCTTCTACTTTTTTATCTTAAGCTTCTTCTCCTACTGCTTGTTCCTCTTCGTCTTCATCTCCTCCTTTTTCTTCTTCTTCTTCTTCCTCTTCTTCTTCTTCTTCTTCTTCTTCTTCTTGGACTTCTTCTCCTTCTTCAACTTCCTATTCTTCTTCTTCTTCTACTTCTTGCTGTTGGTCTTTTTCTCCTTCTTCTTCTACATCAACCTCTTCTTCTTCTTCTTCTTCTTCCTCTTCTATGGCTTCTTCTTCGTCTTCTTCTTGATCTTCTTTGTGTTCTTCATTATGTTCTTCTTCTTCTTCTTCCTCTTGGTTTTATTCTCCTTCTTCTTCTACTTCTTCCACTTCTTCTTCTTCTTGTTCCTCTTCTATGGCTTCTTCTTTGTCGGCTTCTTGATCTTCTTTGTCTTCTTTATCATGTTCTTCTTCTTCTTCTTCTTCTTCGTCTTAGTCTTCTTCTTCTTCTTCTTCTCCTTCTTCTTCTTCTTTTTGTTCCTCTTCTTCATTTTGTTCTTCTTCTTCTTCTTTTTCTTCATCTTACCCCATCTTCGTCTTCCTCTTCTTCGTCTTTGTATTCTGCATTTTAGTCATCTTTTTTATCTTCTACTTTTTCATTACCATAATCATCATCATCTTCTTCTTCTTCATATTTTTCCCCTCCTTCATTATAAACTTCTTATTGTTCTTCTTCTTCTTCTTCTTCTGCTTCTCCTTCCCCTTCTACATCTTCATCTTCTACTTCTACTTCTCCTTTTTCTTCTTCTTCTTCCCCTTATTCTTCGTCCTCTTCTTCTTTCTCTTTTTCTTCCAGTACTTTGACATCTACTTCTTCTTTGCCATCTTCTTCTTCTTTTTTTTCTTGTTCTTCATCTTTTTCTTCTTCCTCTTCTTCTTCTTCTTGTCCTTCTTCTTCTCCTTTGTGTTCTTCTTCTTCTTCTTCTTCTACTACTTCTTCTTCGTTTCCTTGTTCTTCTTCTATTGCTTCATCTTTTGCTTCTTTTACTTCTTTTTCTTCTTCTTCATCATCATCATCATCATCTTTTTCTTCTTCTTCTTCTTCTTCCTAATCATCTTCTTCTTCTTCGTCTTCTTCTTCTTCTCACAATTTTTTTTCTTATTTTTCTTCTTCTTCTTCTTCGACTTCTTCTTCTTCTTCGTCTTCTTCTTCTTCTTCATCTTCTCCTTCTACTACTACTTCTTCTTCTTCTTCTTCTTCATGTTCCTCTTATTTGTCTTCTTCTTCTTCTTCTTCTTCTTCTTCTTCTTCTTGTCCTTCATCTTCCCCTTCACCTTCTTCTTCTTCTTCTTCTATTTCTTCTTTTTCTTCTTCTTCTTCTGCTTCTGCTTCTTCATCATCTTCTTCTTTTCCTTTATCATTACCATCTTCTTCTTCATTTTCTTCATCCTCTTTTGCTTCTTCTTCTTCTTCTTCTTCTTCTTCTTCTTCTTCTTCTACTTCTTCATTTTCTTCATGTTCCTCTTCTTCTTTTT
>JAIUJO010002021.1:25000-27500 GCA_023846275.1 Vanilla planifolia
CTTCTTCTTCTTTTACTTATTCTTCCTCTCCATCTTCTTTTTCATCTTCTTCTTCTCCTTCTTTCTTTTCTTCTTCTTCTTTATCTTCTTCTTCTTCTCCTTCTTCTTTTTCTTCTTCTTCTCCCCATTCTTCTTTTTTTTCTTCATCTTCTTCTTTGCCTTCTTCTTCATGCTCTTCTTCTTCTTCTTCCTCTTCTTCCTTATTTTCTTCTTTGTCTTTGTTTCCCTCTTAGACTTCTCTACTTTCTTTTTCTTCTTCTTCTCCTTCATCGTCATCTTCTTCTTCTTCTCACTCCTCTTCATTATATTCTTCTTCTTCTTCTTCATCATCATCTTCATCTTCTCCTTTTTCTTCTTTGCCTTCTTCATCTTCTTCTTCTTCTTCTTCTTCTTCTTCTTCTTTTTCTTCTTCTCGTTCTTCTTCTCCTTCTTCTTCTTCTTTTCCTTCGCCTTCTTGCTTTTCTTCTTCATATTCTCCTTCATGCTCTCCTTCTTCTTCTTCTTCTTCAACTTCTTCTTCTTCTTCTTCTTCTTCTCCAACATCTTCTTCTTCTCTTACGTCTAGTTCTTCACGTTCTTCTTCCTCTTCTTCTTCTTCTTCCACTTCTTCTTCTTCTTCTTCTTCAGCCTCCTCCTCATATCCTTCTTCTTCTTTTCCTTAATCATTTTCTTCTTTCTCTTCTTCATTTACTTTTTCATTTACTTCTTCTTTTCCTCTTCTTCTTCTTCTTTTCTTCTTCTGCTTCTTCTTCTTCTTTTTCCTCCTCTACTTCTTTTTCTTCTTCTACTTCTTCTTCTTCTTCTTCATCTTCTTCTTCTTGTTTTCTTCTTTTTTTTATTCTTCTTCTTCTTCTTCTTCTTCTTTGTCTTCTTCTACTTCTACTTTTTCTTCTTCTTCTTCTTCTGGTACTTCTTCTTCTACTTCTACTAGTTCTTCTTCTTCATCTTCTTCATCCCCTTTGTCTTCCTCCACTTCTTCATCTTCTTGTTCATCATCTTAGTTTTCTTCTTCTTCATCTTCTTCTTTATCTTCTTTTTCCTTTTCTTCTTCTTCTTCCCCCTTCTTCTTATTCTCATTCTTCTTCTTCTTCTTCTTCTTCTTCAATTTTTTGTTCTTTTTCTTCTTCTTCTTCTTCTTTTTCTTCTTCATCTTCTTCTTCGTCTTCTTCTTCTTCTTAATCATCAACATCAACTTCTTGTTCTTCTTCTTCATGTTGTTCTTATTCTTTTACTCCTTCTTCTCCTGCTTCTTCTTCTTCTTCTTCTCCTTCTTCTTCTTCTTCTTCTTCTTCTTCTTCTACTTCTTCTTCTACTTTGTCTTCTTATTCTTCCTATTCATCATCCCTCTTCTTCTTCTTCGACTACTTCTTCTTCGTCTTTTTCTTCTAGTTCTTATTCTTCTTCTTCCTCCTTTACTATGACATCTTCGCCTTCTTCTTCTTCTTCCTCCTCTTCATCATTTTCTTCTTCTTCTTCTTCTTCTTCTTCTTCTTCTTCTTTTTATTCCTTTTCTTCTACTTCCTCTTCTTCGTCTTTTCTCCATCTTCGTCTGTTCTTCTTCTTCTTCTTCAACATGTTCTTCTTCTTTGTCCTTTTGATCTTCTTCATCACCATCTTTTTCTTCTTCTACTTCTTCTCCTTCTTTTTCCACTTCATGTTCTTCTTCATCTTTTTTTCTTCATGGCCTTCTTCTTCACCATCCGCTTCTTCTTGGCCTTCTTCTTCTTCTTCCTCTCCTTCTTCTTCGTCTTCTTCTTCTTCTTCTGTTCCTTCTTCTTCTTCTTCTACTTCCTCTTCTTCATCTTCTTCTACTTCTTCTTGTTCATGATCTTCTTCATCTTCTACGTCTTTTTATTCTTCTTCTTGTTCTCTTTCTCATTCTTCTTCTTCTCCTTCCTCTCTACTTCTTCTCCTTCTTCTTCTTCTTCCTATACTTATTCTTCTTCTTCTTCTTTCTCTTCCTCTGCTTCTTTCTTCTTCTCTTCCTCTTCCTCTTCTTTCTTTCATTCTTCTTCTTCTTCTTATTATATTATTCCTCATCTCCTTCATTTTGTTCTTCTTCTTCTTCGTCTTCTTCTTCTTCTTATTCTTCTTCTCCTTCTTCTTCTTCTACTTTTTCTTTCTTCTTTCCCTTTCTCTTCTTCTTCTTCTTCTTCTTCTTCTACCTCTACTCCATCATCATCATCATCATCTGCTTCTTTTTCTTCTTCTTCTTCTTCTGCTTCTTCTTTTTCTTCCAGTTCTTCTTCTTCTTCTTCTTCTTCTCCTTCATATTCTTCAACTTCTCTTTCTTTTTCCTTTTCTTCTTTGCCTTCTTCTTCTTCTTCTTCTTCTTTGTCCTCATCATCTTTTCCTTCTTCTTCTTCTTATTCTTCTTTTTCTGGTTCTTTTTCTTCTTCTTCTTCTTCTTCTTCTTCCTCTTCTTCTCCTTCAACATCATTTTATTCTTCTTTTTCTTCTCCTTCTTCTTCTTCTTCTTCTTTTTCATCATCATCATCAT
>JAIUJO010002021.1:32500-45000 GCA_023846275.1 Vanilla planifolia
TTTCTTCTTCTTCTACAACTTCTCCTTCCTCTTCTTCTTCTTTTTGTTCTTGTTCTTTGTCTTTTTCTTCTTCTTCTTCTTCTCCTTTTCCTTCTTATTCTTCCTTTTCTTCTTCTTGTTCTTTATCAACTTCATCATCTTCTTTTCTTCTTCTTCTTCTTCTTCTTCTTCTTCTTCTTTTCTTCTTCTTCTTCTTCTACTCCTCCTCCTCCTCCTCTGCCTCCTTTTCTACTTCTTCTTCTTCTTCTTCTTCTTCTTCTTCTTCTTCTTATTCTTCTTCTTCTTCTTATTCTTCTTCTTCTTCTTGTTCTCCTAATCGTTATTCTTCTCCTTCTCCTTCTTCTTCTTCTTCTTCTCCTCCTACTACTTTTTCTTCTTCTTCTTCTTCCACTTTTTTTCTTCTTCTTCATCATAATATTCTTCTTCTTCTTCTTCTTCTTCTTCTTCTTTGTCTTCTTGTTCATCTTCTTCTTCTTCTTTGCCTCCCTCTTCTTCTTCTTTGCCTTCTTCATCATCATCTTCTTCTTCTTCTTTAACATCTTCTTCTCCTTCCCTTCTTCCTCTTCTTATTCTTCTACTTCTCTTCCACTTCCCACTCGTTCTACTTCTTCATCTTCTTCCTGTTCTTTTTTTCTTCTTCTTATTCTTCATCTTCTTCTTCTCTTTCTTCTTTTTCTTACTCTTTTTCTTTTTCATCTTCTTCTTCTCCTTCTCCTTCTAAAAGTTTTGCTTCTTCTTCTTCGTCTTCTTCTTCATCTTCTTCTTCTTCAAATTTTTCTTCTATTTCATCTTAGTCATCTTTGTCTTCTTCTTCTTCTTCTTCTTCTCCTTCGTCTGCCTCTTCTTCGTCTTCCTCTTCTTCTTCTTCTTCTTCTTCTTGATCATCTTCTTCTTATTTGCTTACTTCTTCTTTTTATTATTATTATTCTTCTCTTTTTTCCATCTTCTTCTTCTTCTTCTTCCCCTTCTTCTTCTCCTAATTCTTCTTCTTCTTCTTCTACTTCCTCTTCTTGTTCTTCGTCTTCTTCAACTTCTTCTTCTTCTTCTTCATCTTCTTCTTCTTCTTCTCTTCTTTCTCCTCTTCTTCTTTCACCTCTTCTTCTTCTTCCTCCTCTCCATCTTCTTCTTCTTCTTCTCCATCTTAATCTTCTTTTTCCACTTCTTCTTTTTCTACTTCTTCTTCTTCTTCTTCTTCCTCTTCTTTGCCTTCTTCTTCTTCATCTTCTTCTTCTTTGACTACTTCTTTTTCCTCTTTTCTTCTTCTTCTTCTTTGTCCTCTTCTTCTTCCTCTTTTTCTTCTTCTTCATCATCTTCTACTTCTTCTTGTTCTTTTTCTTCCTCTCCTTCTTCTTCTTCTTCTCCTTCTTCTTCTTCTTCTTCTTCTTCTTCTTCTTTTTCTTCTTCTTCTTTTTCTTCTTCTTCTTCTTCTTCTTTTTCTTCTTCTTCTCTTTTCTTCTTCTTCTTCTTCTTCTTCTTCTTCTTCTTCTTCTTCTTCTTCTTCTTCTTCTTCTTCTTCTTCTTCTTCTTCTTCTTGTACATCTTCTTCTTCTTTTTCTTCTTCCCTAAATCTTCCTTCACTTCTTCTCTTCTTCTTCTTCATCTCTTCTTCATCTTCTTCTTCTTCTTCTTCTTCTTCTTCCTTTTCTTCTTCTTCTTCCTTTACCTCTTCTTCTTCCTTTACCTCTTCTTCTTCTTTGCCTTGTTCTTCGTCTTCTTCTTCGTCGTCTTCTTCATATTGTTTGTCTTCTTCTTCGTGGTTTCTTCTTTTTCTTCTTCTTTTTCTTCTATCTTCTAATTCTTCTTCTTCTTCATCATCTTCTTCTTCACTTCCTCTTCTTCTTCATCTTCTTCTTTGCTTCAACTTCATCTTCTTATTCTTTGACTTCTTCTTCTTCGACTTTTTCCTCTTCTTCTTCCTCTTCTTCTCTTCTTCTTCTTCTTCTTCTTCCACTTCTTCTTCTTCCTCTTCTTCTACTTCTTTTTCTTCGTCTTCTTCTTCGTCTTCTTCTTCTACTTCTTCATCATCATCATCATCTTCTTCTTTTACTACAACTACTTCTCTTTCTTCTTCTCTTTGTTCTTTTTCTCCTTCTTCTCCTTCTCATTCCTCTTCTTCTTTTTCTTTTTGTTCTTCTTCTTCCTCTTCTACTTCTACTTCTCCTTCTTCTTCTTCTTCTTCTTTTTCTTCTTCTTCTTCTTCTTCTTATTCTTGTTCTCTATTTTCCTTTTATTCTTCTTCTTCTTCTTCTTCCTTTTCGTCTTTTACTTCTTCTTTTTCTTCTTCTTCTTCTACTTCTTCATCATCATCTTCTTCTTCTACCTCAACTTCTTCTTCTTCGTCCTCTTCTTCTTCTTCTTCTCCATCTTCTTCTTCTTCATCTTCACCTTCTTCAACTTCTTCTTCGTCATCTTTTTCTTCTTCTTCTTCTTCTTCTTCTTCTTCTACTTCTTCATCAAAATCATCATCTAATTTTTTGTCTTCATCTACTTCTTCATCTTATTCTTCTTCTTCTTCTTATTATTATTATTCTTCTTCTTCTTATTCTTCATCTTCTTCTAATTCTTCTACTAGTTCTTCGTCTTCTTCGTTGTCTTATTCTTCTTCTTCATCTTCTTCTTCTTCTTATTCTTATGGTTCTCCTTCTACTACTTCTTCATCTTCTTCTCCTTCTTCTCCTTCTTCTTTTTCTTCCTTCATCTTCTTCTTCTTCTTCTTCATTTTCTTGTTCTTCTTCTCTTCCTCTTATTCTTCTTCATCTTCTTCTTATTCTTCTTCTTCTTCAACTTCTTCGTCTTTTTCTTCTTCTTCATCATCATGTTCATCATCATCCTCCTCTTGTTCTACTTCTTCTTCTTCTTTTCCTTCTTCCATTTCTATTTCTTATTCTTCTTCTTCTCCTTCTTCTTCATCTTCTTCCTCTTCTTCTTGTTCTCCACCTCGTTCTCCTTTTTTTTCTTCTTCTTCTTCTTCTTCTTCTTCTTCTCCATCCCCTATTCTTCCTCATCTTCATCTTCTTCTTCTTCTTCCTCTTCTTCTTCTTCTTCTTCCTCCTCTATTCTTCCTCATCTTCATCTTCTTCTTTACGTTCTTCTTCATCATCATCATCTTCTTCTTCTTCATCTTCTTCTTCTTTGCCATTTTCTTCTTTATCCTCATCTTCTTCTTCTTTTTCCTCATCCTCGCTCTATTCTTCTCTTCTTCATCTTCTTCTTCTTCTACTTCGTCTTCTTCTTCTTCCTCTTAATAATCTTTCACGTCTTCCTCTTCTTCTTCTTCTTCTGTTCTTTTTCTTCTTTTTCTTCTTCTTCTTCTTCTTCTTATTCTTCCTCTTATTCTTCCTCCTCTTCTTAATTTTCTTTCTTCACCTTCTTCATCATCTTCTTATTCTTCTTCTTCTTCTTCTTCTTCTGCTTCTTCTCCTTCTTCTTCTTTGCCTACTTCTTATTAGTCTTCTTCTTCTTTGTTTCTTCTACTTCTTCTGCTCTTACTCTTCTACTTCTTCTTCTTCTAATTCTTCTTTTTCTTCTTCTTCTTCATCATCTTCTTCCTCTTCTTCCTCTTCATCATCTTCTTCTTCTACTTCTTCTTCTTCTTCTTCTTGATCATCTTTTTCTTCTACTTCTTCATCATCTTCCTCTTCTACTTCTTCTTCTACTTCTCCTTCTTCTTCTTCTCCTCCTTATTTTCCTTCTTCTTGTTCTCTTTCTTCTTTTTCTTCTTCTTCAATTACAACTTCTTCATCTTCCTTTAATTCTTCTTCTCCTTTTTCTTCTTATTCTTCTTTTTCTTCCTCTTATTCTTCATCATCCTCATCATCTTGTTCTTCTTCTTCTACTTCTACTTCTCCTCCTCCTCTTCCCCTCCTTTTCATCTTCTTCTTCTGGTTCTTCTTCTTCTTCTTATTCTTCTTCTTCTTCTTCTTCTCATCTCTCGTTTTCTTCTCCTTCTCCATCTTCTTCTACTTCTTCTTCTCCTTCTCTTTTTTCTTCTTCTTATTCTTTTTCTTCTTGTTCTTTTTCTTCATCTTCTTATCCTTCCTCTTTTTTTCTTCTTCTTCATCTTCTTCTTCTTCTACGTGTTCGTCTACTTCTTTTCTTCTTCTTCTTCTTCTTCTTGGTTGTCATTCTTGTTCATCTTCCTCTTCTTCTTCGCCTTCCTCTTCTTCTTCTTTGCCTTCTTCATCAACATCTTCTTCTTCTTTTTCCTTTTTCATCTTCTTCTTTCACATCTTCTTCTTCTCCTTCCTCTTCTTCCTCTTCTCTTCTACTTTTTCTTCATCTCCAACTCCTCCCTTTCCTTCTACTTCTTCATCTTCTTCTTATTCTTCTTTATATTCTCCTTCTTCTTCTTCTTCTTCTTCTTCTTCTCTTCTTTTTCATCTTCTTACTCTTTATCTTTTTCATCATCTTCTTCTTCTTCTTCTTCTTCTTGTTCTTCTTCTCCTTCTCCTACTTCGTCTTTTGCTTCTTCTTCTTCTTCTCTTCTTCATCTTCTTGATCTTCTTGATCTTCTTTGTCGTCTTCCTCTTCTTTATACTATTTCTTCTTCTTCTTCTTCTCTTCTTCCCCTTTTTTTTCTTCTGTCTTCTTCTTCTGCTCCTTCTCCTCCTCCTCCCTCTCCTTCTTTTTTATGTTCTTATTCTTCTTCTTCTTCTACTTCGTCTTCTTCTTCTTCTTTTTCTTCATCATATTGTTCTTCATCTTTCTTCTTCTTCATCCTCTTCCTTTTCTTTATCTTCTTCTTCTTCTTCTTCTTCTACTCCTTCTCCTTCTTTTCTTCTTTTTCTTCTTCTTCTTCTTCTTCATCAGGTTCTTTGTTTTCTTCTTCTTGTTCTTCTCCTTCTTCTTATTCATTATTTTCTTCCTCATCATCATCATCATCTTCTTCTTCTTCTACCTCTTCTTCATATTCTTCTTTTTATCCCTTATTCTTCTTCTTCGCCTTTGTCTTCTTCTTATTCTTCTTTTTCTTCTTCTTCTTCCTCTTCTTTTTCGTCTTCTTCTTCCCTTTCTCCATGTTCTTCTCCTTCTTATCCTTCTTCTTCTTCATTTTCTTTTTCTTCTTCTACTTCATCTACTTCTTCTTCTTCTTCTTCTTCTTCTACTTCTACTTCTTTTTCCTCTTATTCCTCTTCATCTTCTCCTTCTCCTTCTTCTTCTTCTTTTTGTTCTTCTTGTTCTTGTTCTTCTTCTTCTACAACTTCTTTTTCCTCTTCTTCTTCCTCTTCATCTTCTTTGTCTTCTTCTTCATCTTCTTCTTCTTCTTCTTCTTCTTTGTCTTCTTCTTCTTCTTTTTCTTCTTGCCCTTCTTGTTCTTCTTCGTCTTCTTCTTCTTGTTCTTCTTCTTCATCTTCTTCTTCTTCTTCTTCTTTTTCCTCTTCTTTGTCTTATTTTTCTTCTTCTTCGTCTTCTTCTTCTTCTGCCTTTTCTTCTTCTTCTTCGTCTTTGTCTTCTTCTCCGTCTTGTTCTTCTTCTTCTTGTCCTTCTCCTCATCCTTCTTCTACTTCTTCTTCTTCTTGTTCTTGTTCTTGTTCATCTTCTTCTTCTTCTACTTCTTCTTCTTCAACTTCTTATTTTTGTTCTTCTTCTTTTCCTTCCAATCCTTCTTCCTCTTAAAATTCTTCTCCTTCTTCCTCTTCTACTTCTTCTTCTTCTTCTTCTTCTTCTTCCTTTTCTTCTTCCTCTTCTTCTTCGTCTTCTTCTTCTTCGCCTTCTTCCCTGCTTCTTTTTCTTCATCTTCTTCTTCTCCTTCCTCTACTTTGTCTTATATTTCTTCTACTTCTTTTACGTTTTCTTCTTCTTCTCCTTCTTCATCTTCATCTCTCCTTTTATCTTTCTTCTTCTTCTTCTTCTTCTTCCTCTTCTTCATCTTCTTCTTCTTCTTTTTCCTCTTCCTCCACTTCTTTGCCTTTTTCGTTTACTTTTCTTCTTCCCCTTCTTCTTCTTCTTCTACTTCGTTTTCTTCTTCTTAATATTCTTCTTCTTCGTCTTCTTCTTGTTCTTCTTATTCATCTTTTGTATCTTCTCTTCTTCTTCTTCTTCTTCTTCTTCTTCTTATTCTTCTTCCTTTTCTTCTTCTTCTACATGTTCTTTTTCTTCTTCCTTCTCTTCTTCTTCATCTTATTTTTGTATTTCTTCTACTTCATCTTCTTCTTCGACTTCAAATTCTTCTTCTTCTTCTACTTTTCTTCTTGCTCTTCCTCTTCTTCTTCTTCTTCTTCGTACACTTGTTGTTCATCTTCATCATCCTCTTCTTCCTCTTCTTCTTCTTTTCTTTCCTCTATTTCTTCTTCTTCTTCTTTTTCTTCTTCCACTTCTTCTACTTCTTCTGCTTCTTCTTCTACGTATTCCTTTCTTCTTCTTTTACTACAATTACTTCTTCTTCATCTTCTTGTTCTTCTTAATCATCTACTTCTTCCTCTTCTTCTCCTTCTTCTTCTTCCACTTCTTCTTCCTCTTCTTATACTTGTTCATTTTCTTCTTCTTCTTCTTCTTCTCCATCTTTTCCATCTTTTCCATCTTCTTCTCCTTCTTCTTCTTCTTCTTCGTCTCCTTCTTCTTCTTTTTCTTCTTCTTCTTCTTCTTCCTCATATTCTTCTTCATCTTCCTCCTCCTCCTCTTCTTCTTCTTCTTCCTCGTCTACATCTTCTTCTTCTTATACTACTTCTTCCTTTTCCTCTTATTCTTCATCTTTTTCTTCTTGTTCTTCTTTCTAATTCCTCTTCTTCTTCTTCTTCTTCTTCTAGTTCTTCTTCTTCTTTTTTTTTTGTCTTAATCTACTTCTTCTTCTTCTTCTACTTCTTCTTCTTCTTCTTCTTCATCTTCTTCTGTCTTCTTCTTCTTCGTCTCCTTTCTCTTGGACTTCTTCATCTCCTTATGTTCTTCTTCTTCCTCTTATTATTATTATTTTTATTATTATTATTATTAATATTATTATATTGTTATTATTATTATTTAGATTCTTCTTCTTGTTGTCGTTCTTCTTCTTTGTTTTCATTACCTTTTTCTTCTTGTTCTTCTTCAGCTTCTATTTCTTCTCTTTTTCTTCTTTCTTCTTCTTCTTCTTCCTCTTACTCTTCTTCGTCTTCCCCTTCATCTACTTCAAGTTCTTCTTCTTCATCTTCTTCTTTTTCTTCTTTTTCATCTGGTTCTTCCTTTTCTTTTTCTTCTTCTTCTTCTTCCGCTTCTTCTTCTTCTTCGAATTCTTCTTCTTCTTATTCACCTTCGTCATCTTTCTTCTTTTGCTTCGTGTGCTTCTTCTTCTTCTTCTTCTTCTTCTACTTCTTCTACTTCTCCTTCTTCTTCTTCTTCTTCATCTTCTTCTTCTCCTTCTTCTCATATTCCTTCTTTTGTTTCTTCTTCTTCCTCTTATTCTTCTTCTTCTTCTTCTTCTTCTTCTTCTACTACTACTACTACTAATTCTTCTTCCTCGCCTTCTTTTTCTTCTTCTTCTTCTTCTTCTTGTTTTAATTCTTTTTCTTCTTGTACTTCTTATTTTTCTTCTTTTTCCTCTACTTCTTCTACCATTGCCTCTTCTTTTTCCTCTTCTTTACCTTCTTCTTCTTCTTCTTTTTCTTCTTCTTCTTCTTTTCCCTCTTCTTCTTCTTCTTCTTCTTCTTCTTCTTCTTCTTTTTCTTCTTGTTCTTCTTTTTCTTCTTCTTCTTTGCCTTCCTTTCTTCTTCATCTTCTTCTTCTTCTTCCTACCCTCTTCTTCTTCTTCTTCATCTTCTTCTTCTTTCATTTCTTCCCTTTCTTCTTCTTCTTCTTCTTCTTCTTCTTACTCTTCTTCCTCTTCTCCTTCTTCTTCTTCTTCTTCTTCTTCTTCTTCTTTTTCTACTTCCACTTATTCTTCTTCTTCTTGTTCTTCTTCTTCCTATTCTTCTTCTTCTTCTTCTTTTTCTTCATCTTTTTCTTCTTCTTCTTCTTCTTCTTTTACATCTTCCTCTTCTTCCTCATCTTCTTCTTTGACTTCTTCTTCATGCCATCTTTGTCTTTGACTTCTTCTTCTTCTTCGTCTTCATCATCTTCTTCGTCAACAACTTCATCTTCTTCTTCTTATTTCTCTTCTTCTTCTTCTCATTCTTCTTCTCCATCATCATTATCTGCTTCTTATCGTTCTTCATCATCTTCTTGTTCTTTTTCATCTTCTTCTTCTTCATCTTCTTCTTCATTTTCTTTTTCTTCTATTCTTCTTCTTCTTTGTAGTCTACTTCTTCGCCTTCTTCTTTCTCTTATTCTTCTTCTTCTTCCTGTTCTACTTCTTCCTCTTCTTCTTCTTCAACTTCTTCTTATTATTATTCTTCTTCTTCTTTTTCTTCTCTTACTTCCTTTTCTTCTTCTTCTTCTTCTTTTTCTTCTTTCTCTTCTAATTCATCACCTTCTTCTTCTTTTACATGTTTTTTTCTTCTTCTTCTTCTTCTTCTTTTTCTTTTTCTACTTCTACTTCTATTTCTCCTTTTACTCCTTCTCCTTCTCCTTCTTCTAATTCTTTGTCTCCTTCTACTTCTTCTAGTTCTTCTTGTTCTTCTTGTTCTTCTTCTTCTTCTTCTTCTTCTTTTTCATCTTCTTTGTCTTCTTCTTCTTTTAGTTCTTCTTGTTCTTCTTGTTCTTCTTCTTCTTCTTCTTCTTCTTGTTCTTCTTCATCTTTTTCTTCTTCCTTCTCTTCTTCTTCTTCTGTCGCTACCTCTTCTTCCTCTTCTCCATCTTCTTCATCTTCATCATCTTCTTCTTCTTCATCATCTTCTTCTTCTTCATCCTCTTAGTTTTCTTCTTCTTCTTATTTGTCACCTTCTTCCTTATCGTCTTCTTCTTCTTCATCATCATCTTCTTCTTCTTCTACTTCTTCTTTTTCCTCCTCTCTTCTTCATCGCCAACTTCTTCTTCTTCTTCTTCTTCTTGTTCATCAGCTTCTTCTTCTTCTTGTTCTACTTCCACTTATTCTTCATCGTATTCTTCTTCTGCTTCTTCTTTATCTCCTTCATCTTCTTCCACCTCTTTTCTTCCTTTTCTTCTTTTTCATTGTCGTCTCATCTTCTTATTCTTCTTCTTCTTCTTCTTCTTCTTTGACTTCTTCTTCTTCTACAACTTATTTTTCTTCTTTTTCTTCTTTTTCTTCTTCTACTTTTTCTTTTTTTTTCTTGTTATTCTTCTTCTTCTTCTTCTTCTTCTTCTTTCTTCATCTTCTTATTCTTCTTATTCTTCTTCTCCATCCTCCTCATCTTCTTCTTTTTTCTTTTCTTTCTTCTCCTTCTCCTTCTCCTTCTCCTTCTTCATCGTCATCTTCTTCGTCTTCTTCATTTCCATCTTCTTCTTCTTCTTCTACAACTACTTCTTTTCCTCTTCTTGTTCTTCCTCTTCTTCATCATCTTCTTCTTCGTCACATCTTCTTTTTCTTCTTCCTCTTTTTCTTCTTCTTCTTCTTCTTCCACTTCTACTTCTTCCTATTCTTCATCTTTCTCTACTTCTTTGTCTTCTTCTTCACCTTCGTCCTCTTCTCCTTCTTCTTGTTCTTCCTCTACTTCTAAACTTCTTCTACTTCTTCTTCTTCTCCTTCTACTTTGTCTTCTTCTTCTACTTCTTCTTTTTCTTCTACCATCATCATCCTCTTCTTCTACATTTTCCTTTTCTTCTTCCTTCTCCTTCTTCGAATTCTTCTTCTTCACCTTCTCCTTCTTCTATTTCTTCTCCATCTTCTTCTTCTTCTTCTTCTTCTCCTTCTTCTTCTTCTTCTTCTTCTTCTTCTTCTTCTTCTTCTTCTTCTTATTCTTATTCTTATTCTTATTCTTATTCTTATTCTTCTTCTTCTTCTTCTTCTTCTTCTCTTCCTCCTCCTCCTCCACCTCCTCTTCCTTCTCCTCCTTCTTCTTCTTCTTTGTTTTTGTCTTCTCCTTCTTCTTCTTCCCCTTCTTCTTCTTCCTCTTCTTCTTTGTCTACTTTTTTTTCTTCTTCTTCTTCTTCTTCTACTTCTTCTTCTTCTTTGTGCTCTTCTTCTTCTACTTCTTATTTTTCCACTTCTTCTTTTTCTTTATCATCATCATCTTCTTCTTCTAATTCTACTTCTTTTTTTCTTCTTTGTCTTCTTCTTCTTCTTCTTCTTCTTCTTCTTCCTTTTTGCCTTCTTCTTTTTTGTCTTCTTCTTCTTCTCCTTCTTCATCTTCTTCTTCCTCTCCTCCGCCTCCTTCTCCTTCTTCCTCTATCACTTCTTGTTCTTCTTTTTCTTGTTCTTCGTATTCTTCATTTTCTTCTTTTTCTTCTTCTTCTTCTTCATCTTCTTGATCTTCTACTTATTATTGTTATTATATTTATTATTATTATTATCAACATCATCATCATCATCATCATTATTGTTATTATTATTATTATTATTCCTTTTCTTCTTATTCTTCTTCTTCTTCTACAAGTCTTCATCTTCTTCTTCTTGATCTTCATATTCTTCCTCTTCTTTGTCATCTTCTTCTTCTTCTTTTTCTTCTTCTTCATTTTCTTCTTTTTCCTTTTCTTTGTCTATCTTCTTCGTCTCTTCTTCTTTTTTTATTCATCTTCTTCTGCTTCTTCTTTTTTTTTTTCTTTGTCTATTCTTCTTCGTCTCTTCTTCTTTTTTATTCATCTTCTTCTTTCTTCTTCCTCTTCCGCTTCTTCTTCTTTCACATCTTGTTCCTCTTCCTCGTCTATTTCTTCTTCTTTTCTTCTTCTTCGTCATCTTCTTCTTCTTCTTCTTCTTCCTCTTCTTCTTCGTAATCTTCATCCTTTTTTTTTTCTTCTTCTTGTTCTTCTTCTCTTCTTCTTCTTCTTCTTCTTCTCCTTCTTCTCCCTCTTCTTCTTCTTTGTCTTCTTCTTCTTCTTGACTACTTCTTTTTCTTCTAATTCTTCTTTTTCTTCTACTTCTTCTAAATCTTCTAAATCTTCTTATTCTTCTTTTCTTCTTATTCTTCCTCTTCTTCTTCTTATTATTCTGATTCTCCAACCTCTTCTTATTCGCCTTCATCTTCTTCTTCTTCTTCTTCTTCTTCATCTTCTTCTTCTACTTCTTATACTTTTCCTTCTTCTTCTACTTCTACTTCTACTTCTTCTTTATTATCATTTTTTCCAGATTCACCTTTTTCTTCTTCTTCTTCTTCTTCTTCTTCTTCTTCTTCTTCTTCTTCTTCTTCTTCTTCTTCTTCTTCTTCTTCTTCTTCTTCTTCCTTCTTCTCTTCTTCTTCTTCTTCTTCCTCTTCTTCTTCTTCTTCTTCTTCTTCTTCCTTCTTCTTCTTCTTCTTCTTCTTCTTCTCTTCTTCTTCTTCTTCTTCTTCTTCTTCTTCTTCTCTTCTTCTGCTTCTTCTTCTTCTCTCTTCTTTTTCTTATTCCTCTTCTTCTACTACTGCTTCTTTTACTTCTTCTTCTGCTCTTCTTCTCCTTCATTTTATTTTTCTTCTTCTTTTTCTTCTTCTTCTTCTTCTTCTTCTTTGTCTTCTTCTCCATCTCTCTACTTCTTCTGCTTCTTCTTCTCCTCCTCATCTTCCTCCTAATACTTTTTTCTCTTCTCTTCTTTTTCTTCTTCTTCTCCTTCTCCTTCTTCTTCTCATTATTCTTCTTCTCATTATTCTTCTTCTCTTATCTGTACTATCCTTCTTCTTCTTCTTCTCCTTCATCTTCATTTCCTTCTTCTTTTCTTTCTTCTTCTTCTTCTTCTTCTTGTAATTTTACTTCATCTTCTTTTTCTTCTTTTACTTCTTCTACTTCTTGTTCTTCTTCTCCTTCATCATCATCATCATCATCTTCTTCTTCTTCTTCATCGTTGTCTTTTTCTTCCTCTTCTTCTTCTTCTTATTGTTCGTCTCCATCTTCTTCATCTTTTTCTTCTTCTTCTTATTCTTCTTCTTCTTCTTTTTGTTTGCCTTCATCTTCTTTATCTCCACTTCTTCTTCTTCCTCCTCCTCTTCTTCTTCATCATCTTCTTCATTATCATCATCTCCTTCTCCTTTTGGTTCTTCTTGTTCTTCTTCTTCTTCTTCTTCTTCTTCTTCTTCTTCTTCTTCTTCTTCTTCTTCCTTTTCGTCTTTTTCTTCTTCTTCTTCTTCTTCCACTCCTTTGAACTCTTCTCATTCTTCTTCTTCTTCTTCCTGTACCTCTTCTTCTTCGTCTTCTTTGCCTTCTTCATCTTATTCTTCTCCTTCATCATCTTCTTATTCTACTTGTTCTTCTACTTTTTCTTTTTCTTCTTCTTCTTCTTCGTCTTCTTCTTCTTCTACTTTGTCTTTTTCATCATCTTCTTTGCCTTCTTATTATTCTTCTTCTTAATTTTCTTTCTCTCCTTCTCCTTCATCATCATATTCTTCGTCTTCTTCTTCTTCCCCTTCTTCTTGTTCTTCATCACCTTCTTCTTCTTCTATTTCATCCTCTTCTTCTTCTTCTTATTCTTCAACTTCTACTACTTCTTTTTCATCATTTTCTTCTTCATCTTCTTCCTCTTCTTAATCTTATTCTTCTTCGTCTCCTTCCACTTCACTTCTTTTAACCTT
>JAIUJO010002021.1:50000-72500 GCA_023846275.1 Vanilla planifolia
CTTCTTCTTCTTCATCGTCATCATTATCTTCTTCTTCTTCTTTTTCTTCTTCTTCTCTTTTTTGTTTTTTTTGTTCTCTGTCTTCTTCTTCTCCTTCTCCTTCTTGTTTGTCTTCTTCTTCTTCGTTTTCAACTCCTTATTCTTCATCTTCTCTTACTTCTTTTCCTTTCTTGTCTTCTTATTGTTCTTTTTCTTCATCTTTTTCTTCTTTTGCTCTTTTTCCTTCTTCTTCTACTTCTTCTTCCGCTCCTCTTTTTTCTTCTTCTTGTTGTTTTTCTTCTTCTTCTTCATCTCTTTCTTCTTCTTCTTCCTCTTCTTCTTCTTCGTCTTCTTCTTCTTCTTCTTCTTCTTCTTTGCCTTCTTCTTCATCTTCCTCTTCTTCCTCCTCATCATCCTCTTCTTCTTCTTCTTCTTCTTAATCTTCTTATTCTTCTACTTCTTCTACGTGTTCTTCTTCTTCTTCTTCTTCTTCCTCTTCTTTCTCTTGACCTTACCCTTCTTCTTCTTCTTCATTCTCTTTTTCTTCTTCCTCTTCATTTCTCTTATTCTTCTTCTTTTTCTTCTTTCCTTTCTTCTGCTTCTTTTTCTTTTTTCTCTACTTCTTTCTCATCTTCATCTTGTTCTTGTTCTTCTTCTTCTTCTTCCTCTCTTGCTTCCCCTCCTCCTCCTTCTCTTTCGTTTTCTTCTTCTTCTTCTTCTTCATCTTCTTCAACTTCTTCTTCTTCTCCTTCTTCATCATCATCATCATCTCTTCTTCTTCTTCTTCTTCTTCTTCTTTGTCTTTTTCTTCTTCTTCTTCTTCTTCTTTTTCTTCTTCTTCATCTCCTTCTTCTTCTTTTTCTTCTTCGCCTTCGTCTTCTCCGTCTTCTTCTTCTTCTTCTTCTATTTCTTCTTCTTCTTCTTCGTCTAATTCCTCTTCTTCTGCTTGTTCTTCTTCCTCTTTGCCTGCATCTATTTCTACTTTTTCATCATCTTCTCCTTCTTCTTCTTCATCTTCTTATTCTTCTTCTTTTTCTTCTTCTTCTTCTTCTTCTTCTTCCTTCTCTTCTACTTCTTTTCCTTTTTCTCCATCTTCATTATCATCATCATCTTCTTCTTCTTCCTCATCATCATTTCTTCTTCTTCTTTTACTTCTTCCTCTTTTTCGTCATCATCTTTTTCGTCTTCATTTTCATCTTGTTTTCCATCTTCTTCTTACTCTGCTTATTCCACATCATCTTCTTCATCTTCCACTTCTTCATAATCTTCATCTTCTTCTTCTTCATCTTCATCTTCTTCTTTTTTTCTTCTTCTTCATAGTCTTCTCCTTCTTCTCCCTCTTCTACTGCTTCTTCTTCTTCTTCTTCTTCTTCTTCTACTCCTCCTCCTTCTTCCTCTTCTACTTCTTCTTTGTCTCCTTCTATGTCATCATCTTCTTCTTCTTCTTCTTTACCTTACTCTTCTTCTACTACTACTTCTACTTCTTTTTCATCTTCATTTTCTTCATGTTTGTCCTCTTCTTCTTTTTATTTTTATTCTTTATCGTCTTCTTCATCATCTTATCTTCATCATCATCATCTTCTTCTTCTTCTTCTTCTTCTTCTTTTTCTTCTTCTTCTTTTTGTTTCTTCTACTTCTTGTTCTTCTTGTTCTTCTTCTTCTTATTCTTCTTCTCCTCCTTCTTCTTGTTCTTCTTCATCTTCTTCTTCTTCATTACCTTCTTGAACTTCTTCTTCTTCTTCCTTTCTTCTTTTTCATTGTCTAATTCTTCTTCCTCTACATCCTTTTCTTTTTCGCCTTCTTCTTTTTATTTGCCTTTTTCTTCTTCATCTTCTTCTTCTTCTTCTTCTTCTTCCGTTTCTTCTGGTTCTACTTCCTCTTCCACATCTTCTTTTTCGTCTTCTCCTTCTTCTTCTTCTTCCTCAACTTTTTCTTCTCCTCCTTCTTCTTCTTCTTCTTCTTTTACTACTACTGCTTCTTCTTCTTTTACATCCTCTTCTTCTTCTTCCTCTTTTTTTCTCTCTCCTTCTTCTTCTCTTTCTTCTTCTTCTTCTTCTTCTTCTTTTTCTTCTTCTTCTTCATCTTCTTCTTCTTCTACTATTTCTTCTATTTTTTCTTTTAATTCTTATAATTCTTCTTCTTCTTCTTATATTGTTCTTCTTCTTGTTGTCATTCATCTTCTTCTTCTTTTTCTTATTCTTCATCTTCTTCTTCAACTTCTTCATTTTCTTCTACTTCTTCTTCTTCTTCTTCTTCTTCTTCTTCTCCATCAACAGCATCATTTTGTTGTTGTTGTTGTTCTTCTTCTTCTTCTTCTTCATCTTCTTCTACATGTTCTTCCTCTTCTTCATCATCATCATCATCATCATCTTCTTCTTCTTCTTTTTGGCCTTCTTCTTTTTCTTCTTCGCCTTCTCCTTCTTCTTCTTCTTTTTCTTAATATTCTTCTTCTACTACTTCTTCTTCTTCTCCATCTTCTACATCTTATTCTTCTTCTTCTTCATCTTCCTCTTCTTCACCTTCTTCTCTTACTTCTTCTTCTTCTTCTTCTTATTCTTCTTCTTCTGCTTGTTCTTCTTCGTCCTCTTCATCTTCTTTCTTCTTCTTCTTCTTCTTCTTCTTCTTCTTCTTGTTTTCCTCTGGTTCATTTTCTTTGACTTCTTCTTCGACTTCTTTGTCTTCCACCACTTCTTCACCTTCTTCTTCTTCTTCTTCTTCACCTTCTTCTTCTTTTTCTACTTCTTCTCCTTCTTCTTCTACTTCTTGTTCAACTTTTGCTTCAACTTCTTCTTCTTCTACCTCTTCATCTTCTTCTTCTTCTTCATCATCTCCTTCTTTTTCTTCTTCTTCTTCATGTTTTTCTTTCCTCTTCTTCTTCTTCTTCTTCCCCTTCCTCTTCTTCTTCTTCTTCTTCCCCTTCCTCTTCTTCTTCTACCCCTTCTTCATGTTCTTCTTCTTCTTTTTACGATTCTTAGTCTTCTCATTCGTTATGATCTTCTTCTTCTTCTTCTTTGCCTTCATCTTCTTCTTCAACATCTTCTTCTTCTTCTTTTTCTTCTTCTTCTTCTTCTTCTTCTTCTTCGCCCTCTTCTTTTCCCTTTTCTTTTTCTTCTTCTTCTTCTTCATCTTCATCTTCTTCTCCTTCGACTTCTTCTTTTCTTCTCCGTCTTCTTCTTCTTCTTCTTCTTCCACAACTTCTTCTTCTTCCTTTTAGCCTTCTTCTTCTTCATCGACTTCGTCATCTTCTTCCTTTTCTTAAGCTTTTTTTTCAACGTTTTCTTCTTCTTCAATTTCTCCATCTTCTTCTTCGCCTTCTTCTTCTTCTTCTTCATAATCATCTCCTTCTTGTTTTTCTTATTTTTTTTTCTTGTTTTTTTTTCTTGTTCTTCTTCTCCTTCTTGTTCTTTTGTTTCTTCTTCTTCTTCTTCACCTTCTTTGCCTACTTAATCTTGTTATTCTTCTTCTTTTTCCATCTTCTTCTTCTTCATCTTCTTTTACTTCTATGTCTTCTTGTTCTTCTTCCTCTTCTTCTTCTTTTTCTATTAAATCTTCATCTTCATCTTTCTCTTGTTCTTCTTCATCTTCTTTCTTCTTTACCTTCTTCTGCTTGTTCCTCCTATTCTTCTTCTTCTTCTTCTTCTTCTTCTTTGTCTTCTCCTACATTTTCTTCTTCTTCATCATCTTTTTCTTCCTCTTCTTCTTTTTCTTCTTTTCTTCTTCTTATTCTTCTTCTACTTCCTTCTTCTTCCAATTATTCTTTGTCCACATCTCTTCTTTGCATTCTTCTTCTACTTCTTCTTCTTCTTCATCATCTTCATCTTCTTCTTTTTCTTCTTATTCTTCTTCTTCTACTTCGACTAATATTACTACTTTTTTTTCATCATCTTCTTCTTCTTCTTTTTTTCTTCTTCTTCTTTTACACTTCTTATTTGTCTTCTATTTCTTCTTCTTCTTCTTCTTCGTCACCTTTTTCTTTTCCTCCTTCTATTTCTTATCCTCCTTCTATTTCTTATCCCTCCCCTACTTTTTCATCTTCCTCTACTACTTCTACTTTTTTTAATCTTCTTCTTCTTCTTCATCTTTTTCTTCTTTTCCTTCTTCTTATTCTACTTGTTCGTCTTCTTCTTCTACTTCTTCTTCTTATTCTTCTTCTTCTTCTTGATCGTCTTCATCTTCTTCTTCTTCCTTTTCTTCTTCTTCTTCTTCATCTTCTTCTTCATCATCTTAGCTCATCTTCTTCCTCTTCTTCGTCTTCTCCATCTACTTGTTCTTCGCCTTTCACATCTTCTTCTTCTTATTGTTCTTCTTGTTCTTCTTATTTCTCTTCTTCTTCTTCTTCTTCTTCTTCTTCTTCTTCTTTTTCTTCTTCTTTGCCTTCTTAATCTTCTTCTTTTTTCTTCATTTTCTTCTTCTACTTCTTCTTCTTCCTCTTCTTCTTCTTATTCTTCTTCCTTCCCTTTTTCTTCTTCTTCTTCTTTGTCTTTTTCTTCGTCTTCTTCTTCATCTTCTTCATCATCATCTTCTTCTTCTTCTTCTCCTTCTTCTTCTCCTTCTTCTTCCCCTTCTTCTTCTTGTTCTTCTTCTTCTTCCTCTTCTTCTTCTTCTTTCCTCTATTTCTTCTTCGTTTTCTTCTTCTTCCTCTTCTTCTTCTTCGTGCTCTTCTCCTTCTTCTTCTTCATCTTCCTCTTCACTTTCATCTTCTTCTTCTGCATCATCATCTTCTTCTACTTCTTCTTCTTCTTCTTCTTCTCCTTCTCCTTTTTCTTCTTCTTTCTCACCTTCTCCTTCTTCTTCTTTTTCTTCTTCTCCATCTTCTTCAAATTATTATTGTTATTGTTGTTCATCCGCTTCTTCTTCTTTGTCTTCTTCTTCTTCTTCTTTTTGATCTGCTACTTCTTCTTCTTCTTCTTATTCTTCATCTTCTTTCACTTCTTCGACAACTTTTTCTTCTTCTTGAACAACTTCTTTTTCTTCGTCTTCTTCTTCTAAATCTTCTTTTTCTTCTTCTTCTTCTTCTTCTTATATTCTTCTTCTTGTTGTTATTATTCTTCTTCTATTTCTTCTTTTTCCACTTCTTCTCCTTCTTCTTCTCTTTCTTCGTCTTCTTCTTCTTTTTTCCTAATCTACTTGTTCTTCTTCTTCATCGTCTTCTTTTTCTTTTGTTGTTCTTCTTCTTCTCTTGCTCCTTCTTCTCCACCTCCTCCTCCTGCACCTTCTTTTTCCTCTTCTTCTTCCTATTCTTCTTATTCCTCTTCTTCTTATTTTCTTCTTCTTCTTCTTCTTCTTCTTCTTCTTCTTCTTCTTCTCCTTCTTTTTAATCTTCTTCTTCTTCTTCTTTAATTCTTCTTCTTCTTCTTCTTCTTCTTCTTCTACTTCTTCTACTTCTCTTTATTTTTCTTCTTCTTCTTCTTCTTCTTCTCCTTCACCTTCACCTTCTTCCTCTTCTTATTCATCTTCTTCTTCTTCTTATTCTTCTTCTTCTTCTTGTTCTTCTTCTTCTTACTCTTCTTTCTCTTCTTCTTCTTCTTCTTCTTCTTCTTCTTCTTCTTCTTCTTCTTCTTATTCTTCTTCTTTTTCTTTGTCTTGTTTTTTCTCTTCTAATTCTTCTTCTTCATCTTTTTGTTCTTCGTCTCTTCTTCTTTTTCTTCATCTTCTCCTTCTTCTTCTTCTCTTCTTCTTCTTTTTCTTCTTCCTCCTCTTCTTCTTCTTTCACATCTTCTTCTTCCTCTTTTTATTCTTTTCTTCTTCATCTTCTTCTTCATTATCTTCTTGTTCTTCTTCTTCTTGACAACTTTCTCTTCTTTTTCTTCTTCTTCTTCTTCATCTTCTTCGTCAACTTCCTCTTCTTCATCATCATCATCTTCTTCTTCTTCTACCTCCTCTTTTTTTCTTCCTCCTCTTCGTCTTCCACTTTTTCATCTTTCAATTTTATGTCTTCTTCTTCTTCTTCCTCTTCTTGTTCTACTTCTTTTTACCACTTCATCATCATCTTCTTCTATCATCTTTTGCTTCTTTTTCTTCTTCTTCTCCTACTTCTTCTCATTTTACTTCTTCCTCTTCTCCTTCTTCTCCTTCTTCTTCTTCATCTACTTCTCCTCCTCCTCCTCGTCCTCGTCCTTCTTCTTCTCCTTCTTCTTTTTCTTCTTCCTTTTCTTCTTCTCCTTCCCCTTCTTCTTCTTCTTCTTCTTCTTATTTTTCATCTACTTCTGCTTCTTTGTCTTCTTTTTCTTCCTTGTCTTCTTCTTCTCCTTGTTCTTCTTCATCTTCTTCTTCTGCTTCTTCTTCTTCTTCTACTTCTTCTTCTTCTCCTTCCCCTTCTCATTCTTCTACTTCTTCTTCTTCTACTTCTTCTTCTTCTACTTCTTCTTCTTCTCCTTCCCCTTCTCATTCTTCTACTTCTTCTCCTTCTTCTTCTTCTTCTTCTTCTTCTTCTTCTTCATTGTTTTCTTCAACATCATCTGGTTCTTCTTCTTCTTCTTCTCCATTTTTCTTTTCTTCTTCTTCTTCTTCTTCTTCTTCAACATCTTCTTTTTCTTCATCTTCATCTTCTTGTACTTCTTCTTCTCCTTCAATTTCTTCTACTTCTTCTTATTCATCTTCCTCTTTTTCTTCTTCTTCTTCTACTTCTTCTTATTCTATTTCTTCTCCTTCATCTTCTCCTTCTCCTTCTTCTTCTACTTTCTCTTCTTCTTTTTCTTGTTCTTTTTCTTCTTCTTCTTCTCCTCCTCCTTTCTCTTCTTCTTCTTCTTTGCCTTCTTCGTCTTCTTCTTCATCTTCATCATCATCATATTCTTCTACTTCATCTTCTTCTTCTACTTCTTCTTTTACTTTGTCCTCTTGTTCTTCTTCTTCTTCTTCTTCTTTTTCTTCTTCTTCTTCTTCTTCATCTTCTTCTTCATATTCTTCTTCATTTTCTTCTTCGTCTTCATCTTCTTCCTTTTCATTTTCATCTTTTCCTTCATCTTCTTGATCTTCTTCTTCTTCTACTACTTCTTCTTTTCATTCTTCTTCTTCTTCTTCCCCTTCTTCTACTCCTTCTTCATCTCCTTCTTCTTCTTTTCCTTCTTCTTCTTCCCCATTTTCTTCTTCTCATTCTCCTTCTTCTTCTTCTTCTTCTTATACTTCTTCTACTTCTTCTTCTTCTCCTTCTTTTTTTTTCTTCATCTACTTCTTCTTATTCTTCCTCCTCTTCTTCTTCCTCTTCTTCTTCTTCTTCTTCTTCTTCAACTTCTCCTTCTTCTTCATCTTCTTCTCCTTCTTCTTCTTCTTCAACTTCATCTTATTTTTCTCTTCATTTTTTTCTTCATCTTCTTCATGTTCTTTTTCTCCTTCTTCCACCCCTTCTTTTTGTTCTTCTTCTTGTTCTTCTTCATCTTCTTCTTCTTCTTCTTCTTGTTCTTTGTCTTCTTCTACTACTTCATCTTCTTCTTCAACATCATCATAATCATCTCTTTTTTTTTCTTCTCCTTCATCATCAACATCTTCTTCTAATTCTTCTTCTCCTCCTCCTCCTTCTCCTTCTTCTTTTTCTTCTTCTTCCTCTCCTTTTTTTTTCTTCTTCTCCTTCTTCATCTTCTTCTTCATCTACTTCTAATTCTTATTCTTCATCCACTTCTTCTTTGTCTTCTTCTTCTTCATCTTATTATTATTCCTATTCATCTTTTTCTTCTTGTTCTTCACAATGTTCTCTTTCTCCTTCTACTTCTTCTTCTTCTTCTTCTTCCTTATCTACTGCTTCTTTTTCTTCTTCATCTTCTTCTTCTACTTCTTCGACTTCTTCATCTTCTTCTTCTTCTTTGTCGTCGTCTTCTTCTTCTACATCTTCTTCTTCTTCTTATATTCTTCTTTTTCTTGTTGTTCTTCTTCTTCTATTTCTTCTTTTTCCTCTCCTTCTCCTTCTTCTTCTCTTTCTTAGTCTTCTTCATCTAATTCTTATTCTTCTTCTTCTTTTTCCTCCTCTACTTGTTCTTCTACTTCGTCGACTTCTTCTTTTGGTTATTGTTATTCTTCTCGTGCTCCTACTTCTTCTTCTTCTTCTTCTTCTTCTTCTCCATCTCCTTCTTCTCCTTCTTTATCTTTTACTTCTTTGTCTTCTTCTTATTGTTCTACTTTTTATTTTTCTTGTTCTTCTTCTTCTTCTTCTTCTTCCTTATCTTCTTCTTCTTCTTCTTCTTCTTCTTCTTCTTCTTCTTCTCCTTCTTTTCCATCTTCTTCTTCTTCTTCTTCTTCTTCATCTTCTTATGTTTCTTCTTTTTCTTCTTCTTCTTCTTCTTCTTCTCCTTCATCTTCACCTTCTTCCTTTTCTTCTTCTTCTTCTTCTTCTTCTTCTTCTTTCTCTTCTTACTCTTCTTCTTTTTCTTCTTCTTTTTATTATTCTTCTTCTTCTTCTTCATCTTGTTTTTTCTCTTCTAATTGCTCTTCTTCATCCTCCTCTTCTCCATTTTCTTCGTCTTGTCCTTCTTCTTCTTCCTCTTCATCTTCTTCTTTTTCTTCTTCTTCTTCTTCCTCATTTTTTTCTTTCACTTCTTCTTTTTCCTCTTCTTAATCTTTTTCTTCTTCCTCTTCTTCTTCATCTTCTTCTTCTTCTCCTTTGTCCTCTTCTTCTTCATCTTCTTCTTTTTTTCTTCTTTTTGTTCTAGTTCGTCTACTTCTTCTTCATCTTCTTCTTCTTGTTCTTCTTCTTCCACTTCTATTTCTTCTTCTCCTTTTTCTTCTTCATAATCATCATCATGTTCTTCCTCTTCTTCTTCTTCTTCTTCAACCGCTTCTACATCTTTTTTTTTCTTCTTCTTCTTGTTCTTCTTCTTCTTCTTCTTCTTCTTCTCCTTCTCCTTCTCCTTTTTCTTCTTCTTCTTCTTCTTCTTCCTCCTCCTCTTCTTCTTCATCTTCTTCTTCTTCTTCTTCTTCTCCTTCTTCTTCTTCTTCTTGTTTATCATCTTCTTCTTCATCCTCTTGTTCTCCTCCTTCTTTGTCTTCTTCTTTGTCTTCTTCTTCTTTTTCTTCTTCATCTTCTTCTATTTTTTCTTTTTCTTTGTCTCCTTCTTCTTCTTCTTCTTCTATGTGTTCTTCTTCTTTTTCTCCTCCTATTTCTACTCATCCTCCTTCTTCTTCTTCTTCTCCTCCTTTTTCTGCTTCATCTCCTCCTCCTCCTTCTATTTCTTCTTCTTCTTCATTTTCTTCTTCTTTTTCTTCATTGTTTTCTTCTACTTCTACATCTTCTTCTTGTTCAACTTCATCATAAACATCGACTTCTTCTTCGTCATCATATTCTTCTTCTTCTCCTTCTTTTTCTTTTTTCTTTTTCCTCTTCTTATTCTTCTTCTACTTCTTCTTCTTCTTCCTCTTCTTCTTCTTCATCTTCTTTGTCAACTTCTTCTTCTTCTTCTTCTTCATCTTCTTCATCATCATCATCTTCATTTTCTTCCTGTTCTTGCACTTCTTCTACTCCATCTTCTTCTTTTTCATCTTCATACTCTTGTTCTTCTTGTTCTATTACTACTTCTTCTTCGTCTCTGTTGTCTTCTTCTTTTTCTTCTTCTTCTTATTCTTCTTCATCTCCTTCTTTGACTTTGTATTCTTCTTCTTCGTCTTCTTCTACTTCGTCGTCTTCTTCTTCATCAACATCTTGTTCTTATTCTTCTTCTTCCCCTTCTTCTTCTTCTTCTTCTTCTTCACATTCTTCTTCTTCTTCTTCTTCTATTTTTTCTGCTTCTTCTACTTCTTCTTCTTCTTCTCCTTCTTCTTCTTCTTCCTTTTCTTCTTTTTCTTCCTCTTCTGCTTCTTTTTCTTCGTCTTCTTCTTCTTCTTCTACTTCTTCCTCTTTATCTTGTTCCTCTTTTTCCTCATCTTCTTCTTCGTCTTGTTCTTCTACATCTTCCTCTTCTTCATCTTTGTCATCTTCTTATTCATCTTCGTCTTCCTCGTCTTATTCCACTTCTTCTTCTTCTTCTACTAAATCTTCTTCTTTTTCATCATCTTCTCCTTCTTCTACTTCTTCTTCATCTTCTTCTTCTACTTCTTCTTCTTCTTTTTCTTCTTCTTCTTCTTCTTCTTCTTCTCCTCCATCTTTGCCTTCTTCTTCTTCTTCTTCTTCCTCTTCTTCTTCTTCTTCTTCTATTTCTCCTTCTTCTTCTCTTTCTTCTTCTTCTTCTTCTTCTTCTTCTTCTTCTACTCCTTCTTCTTTTGCTTCTTCTTTTTCTTCTTCTTGTTCTTCTTCTTCTTCATCTTCTTCTTCTCCCTATTCTTCCTCTTCTTCTACTACTTTTTCTTCTAATTCTTTGTATATTTTTGTACTTCTTCTTCTTCATCATCACATCTTTGTCTTCTTCTTTTTCTTTTTCTTCTTCTTCTTCTTCTTTGCCTTCATCTTCCTCTTCTTCGTCTTCTTCTTCTTCTTTGCCTTCTTTTTCTTCATCTTCTTCTTGTTCAACTTCTTCTGCTTCTCCTTTTCCTTCTTCTTCTTCTTCTTCTCCTTCTTCTTCTCCTCCTCCTCCTTCTACTTTTTTGCTTCTTCCTCTTCTTCTTCGTCTTCTTCTTCTTCTTCTTCTTCTTCTTATCTTCTTCTTTTTCTTCTTTTTCTTCTTCTTCTTCTGCTTAATCCTCTTTATCGTCTTCTTCTTCTTCTTCTTCTTCCAGTTCTTCTTCTTCTTCTTTGTTATATTCTTCTTCTTCTTTGTTATATTCTTCTTCTTCTTCTCTTACATAGTCTTCTTATTCTTATTCTTCTTTTTAATTATCATCTTCTTTTTTTCTTCACCATCATCATCATCTTCTTCTTCTTCTTCTTCCATTTCCTCCTCTCGTTCTTCTTCAACTTCTTCTTCTTCTTCTTTGTCATCATATTCTAGTTCTTCTTCTTCTTGTTCTTCTTCTTCTTCTTCTTTTCTTTTTCTTTTGTCTTCTTCTCTTCTTCTTCTTCTTCATCTTCCTTCACCTCCTCTTCTTTGTCTTATTCTTCTTCATCATATTCTTCTTCTTCTTCATCATCATCTTCTTCGTCTTCTTTTTCATCTACTTCTTTTCCCTTCTTCTTCTTCTTCTTCTGCTTCATCCTCTTGATTGCCTTCTTCTTCTTCTTCTTCCAATTCTTCTTCTTCTTCTTTTTTATATTCTTCTTCTTCTTCTTCTTCTCTTACAAATTCTTCTTATTCTTATTCTTCTTTTTAATCATCATCTTCTTTTTTTTTCATCGTCATCTTCTTCTTCTTCCTCTTCCACTTCTCATACTTCTTCAACTGTCTTCTTCTTCTTCTTTGTCATTTTATTCTAGTTCTTCTTCTTCTTATTCTTCTTGTTCTTTTTCTTTTCTTCTTCTTCATCTTCTTCTTCTTCTTCTTCTTTTTCATCTCTTTCCCTTCACCTCCTCTTCTTATCTTCTTCTTCGTCTTCATCATATTCTTCTTCTTCTTCATCGTCATCATCATCTTCTTCTTCTTCTCCCTTTTCTTTGTCCTTTTCTTCTTCTCCTTCTTCTTCTTCTTGTTCTTCTTCTTCTTCTTTTGTAATTCCCCTTCTTCTTTGTCTTCTTCTTCTTTTACTTCTTCTTCTTCCTCTTCTTCTTCTTCTTCTTTTTACACTCCTTCTCCATCTTCCTCTTCAACTTCTTCCTCTTCTTCCTCTTCTTCTTCCTCTTTCTTCTTCTTCTTCTCTTCTTATTCTTCTTTATACTTCTTCTTCTTCTTCTACTACTTCTCCTTCTTCTTGTTCTTTGCCTACTTCTTCTTCGTCTTCTTCTTCTTCTTATTCTTCCTCTTCATCTTCTTTACCTTTCTCTTCTTCTTCTTCTCTTTTTTCATCTTCTTCTTGTTGTTCTTTATCTTGTTATTCTCATTCTTCTTCTTTATCTTCATCTTTTCCTTCTTCTTCTTGTTCTTCTTCTTTTCTTCTTCTTCTTCTTCTTCTTCTTCTTCTTCTTCTTTTTCTTCATTATCTTTTTTCTACTTCTTCTTCTTCTTCTACTTCTTCCTCTTCTTCTTCTTCCCCTTCTTCATGTTCCTCTTCATCATTTTTCTTCTCTTCGTCATCTTCTTCATCGTCATCTTCTTCTTCTCCCTCTTCTTCTTCCTCTTCATCTTCTTCTTGTTCTTCTTCGTCTTCTTCTTCATCTTTTTAATTTATCTTCTTCTTCTTCTTGTAGTTGTTCTTCTTCATTGCCTTCTTCTCCTTCATTTTCTTCTACTTTTCCTTCTTCTTCTTCGTTATATTCTTCTTTTTCTTCATCTTCATCTTCTTCTTCTTCTTCAACATCTTCTTCTACTTCACTTTCTATTACTACTTCTTCTTCTTCTTCTTCACCATCATCATCATCATCAACTTCTTCTTCTTCATTGTCATCTTCTCCTTCTTCCTCTTCTTCTTCTCCTTTTGTTTCTTCTCTTTCTTCTTCTTTTTATTCTTCTTCTTCACCTTCTTCTTCTTCTTCTCCTTCTTCTCCTTCTTCTTCTTCTTCTCCTTCTTCTACCTCCTCCTCCTTTTCTTCTACTTCTTCTTCTTGTCCTTCTTCTTTCTCGTGTTCTTCTTCTTCATCTTCTTCTTTGTTTTGTACTTCTTCTTCTCCTCCTTAACCTTCTTTTTCTTCCTTGACTTCTTCTTCCTCTTCTCCTTCTTCTTCTTCGTCTTCTTCAACTTCTTCTTCTTCTACTTCTCCTCCTCCTCCTTCTTCTTCTTCTCCTAATATGTAATCTTCTTCTACTTCCTCCTCGTCTTCTTCTTTTCTTCTTCTTCTTCTTCTACGACTTTTTCTACTTCTTGTTTTTCTTCTTCTACTACTCTTCTTCCTCTTCATCGTCTTCCTTTTCCTCTTCTTCTTCTTCGTCTTCATCTTCTTCTTCTTACTCATCTTCTTGTACCCCTTCTTCGTGTTTCTCTTCTTCATTTTTTTTTCTTCGTCTGCTACTTCATTTTCTTCTTCTTCTTCTTCTTCTTCTCTTCCTACTTCTTCTTCTACTTTCGCTTCTTCTTCTTCTTCTTCCTCTTCTTCTTCTTCTTCTTACACTCCTTCTCCTTCCTCTTCTTAATCTTTTTCTTCTACCTCTTCTTCTTTTTCTTCTTCATGTTCTTCTTCTCTTTCTTCTTTTTCTTCTTTGTGATCTTCTTCTTCTCCTCTTCTTCTTGTTTCTACTTCTTCAACTTCTTCTCCTTCTTCTTCTTCTTCTTCATCATCAACATCGTCATCACCATCTTCTTGTTCTTCTTCTTCTTCTTCTTCTTCTTCTTCTTTCTCTTCCACTTCTTTGTCTTCTTTTACATCTTCTTCTTCTTCTTCTCTTTCTTCTTGTTCTTCTTCTTCTTCTTTTTCTTCTTCCTCTTCTTCTTCTTCTTCTTCTTCTTCTTCTTTATCTTCTTCTTCACCATCTTCATCTTCTTCTTCTTCTCCTTCTTCTTCTTCTTCTTCTTCTTCTTCTCCTTCTTCTTTTTCTCCTTCTTCCTCTTCTTTTTCTTCTTCCTCTTCCTCTTGTTGTTCTTCTTCTTCTCCTTCTCCTTCTCCTTCTTCTTTCTCTCCTGTCTCCTTCTTCTCCTTCTCCTTCTTCTTCATCTCCTTCTTCTTGTTCTTCTTCTTGTTCTTCTTTTTCTTCTCCATCTTCTATTTCATCTTCTTCGTCATCTTCTTCTTCTTCTTCTTTTTCTTTGTTTTCTATTCCTTCTTCTTCTTCTTCTTCTTCTTCATCGTCATCATCATCTTCTTCTTCTTTTCATATTCTTCTTCTTCTTCTTCATCGTCTTCTTTTTCTACTTCACTTTTTCTTCTTCTTCTTGCTCTTCTTCTACTTCTTCTTCTTCTTTTTCCTCTTCTTCTACTATGTCTTCTTCTTCTTCTCCTTCTTCTACTACTTTTTATTTCTTTGACATCATCATCATCATCATTTTCCCTATTCCTTCTTCTTTTTTTCTTCGTCTACTTCTTGGACTTTGTATTCTTGTTCTTCTTCTTCTTCTTCTTCTTCTTCTTCTTTTCTTCTTATTCTTTGTCTTCTTTTTCTTCTTCTTCATCTTCGTGTTCTTCTTTGCCATAACCCTCTTCTTCTTCGTCTTCTTCTTCTTCATCGTCTTTTTTTCTACTGCTTCTTCTTCTTCTTATTCTTCTACTACTTCTTCCTCTTCTTCTTCTTCCTCTTCTTTGTGTTCCTCTTCATCGTTTTTCTTTTCTTTGTTATCTTGTTTATCGTCGTCTTCTCTTCTCTTTCTTCTACTTCATCTTCTTCTTCTTCTTGTTCTACTTCGTCTTCTAATTTTCTTCCTTTTCTTCTTCTTCTTCTTCTTCTTGTCCTACATTTTCTTCTATATCCATTTCTTGTTCTTCTTCTTCTTCTTCTTCTTCTTCTCTTTCTTCTTTTTCTTCTTATTCTTATTCTTCTTTTTTTCTTCATTATCTTCTTCTTCTTCTTCATATTCTTCTCCTTCTCCCACTTCTTCTTGTTCTTCATCATCATCATCATTATCGTAATCTTCTTCTTATTCTTATTCTTGTTCTCCAGCTTCTTCTTCTTCTTTTTTCTTCTTCTCCTTCTTCATCTCATTCTTCTTCTTCCTCTTCTCCTTTTTTATATCCTTCTTCTTCTTCTTTTACTTCTCCTTTGCCTTCTTCTTCTCCTTTTTCTTCTTTTACTTCTTGCTATACTTCTTCTTCTGCATCTTTTTCTTCTTCATCTTCTTCTTCTCCAACTACTACTTCTTCTTCTTCTTTGTCTTCTTCTTCTTCAACTTGTTGTTCTACTTCTTCTTCATCATCATCATTGCCTTCTTCTTATTCTTTTTCTAATTCTTCTTCTTCTTCTTCTTCTTCTTCCCCTTCTTGTTCTTCTTCTTCATTTTATTCTTCTTCTTCTTCTTTTCAACATCATCTTTGTCTTCTTCTTTTTCTTATTCTTCTTCTTCTTCTTCTTTGGCTTCTCCATCTTCTTCTTCTTCTTCTTCTTCTTCTTCTTCTTCTTTGGCTTCTCCATCTTCTTTTTCATCTTCTTCTTCTTCTTCTCCTTCTTCAACTTTTCCATCATCATTTTCCTCTTCTTCTTCTCCTCCTCCTTCTTCTTCTCTTTCTTCTTCGTCTTCTTCTTCTCTTTTTTTCGTCATCTTCTTCTTCTTCTTCTTCTCCTTCTTTGTCTTCCTCTTCTCCTTATTTGGTCTTCTTTTTCTTCTTCTTCTTCTTCTTTTTCTTCCATTTCTTTATCTTCTTCTTGTCCTTCTGCTTCTTCTACCTTTTCTTCTTCTTCTTCCTCTTCCTCTTCGATTCCTTTTTCTTCTTCTTCTTCTTCTTCTTATTCCTCTTCTCCCCACAACTTCTTCTTATTCTTCTTCTTCTTCTTCTTCTTCTTCTTCTTCTTTTTCTTCATTATCTTCTACTTCTTCATCATCTTCTTCTTCTTCTTCTTCTTCTTATGATTCTTCTTCTTCTTATTCTTCTCCTCCCACTTCTTCTTGTTCTTCATCATCATCATCATCATAATCTTTTTCTTATTCTTCTCTAGCTTCTTCTTCTACTTCTTGTTCTTCTTCTCCTTCTTCATCTCCTTCTTCTTCTCCTTCTCCTCCTTTTACTTATCCTTCTTCTTCTTCTTTTCTTCTCCTTTGCCTTCTTCTTCTACTTCTTCCTCTTCTTCTTCTTCTCCTTCTTCATCCATTTCTTCATCTTTTTCTTATTCTTATTCTTCTTCTTCTTCTTGTTCTTAATCTTCTTATTCTTTTCCTTCTTTTTTTTTCTTTTGCTTCTTCTTCTCCTCCTCCTTCTTCTGCTTAATCTTCTTCTTCTTCTTCTTCTTCTTCTTCTGCTTTTCCTTCTTCTTTTTCTTAAACTTTTTCTTCTACTTCTTCTTTCTCCGTTTTCACCTATTTCTTCTTCTTTTTCTCCATCCTCTTCTTCTTCTGTCTCTCCTTTTTCTCCTTTTCATTCTTCTCCTTCTTCTTCTTCCTCTTCTTGTTCTTCTCATTCTTCTTCTCCTTCTTGTTCGATTTCTTCTTCTTCTTCTTCTTCTTTTTCTTCTTCTATTTCGCCTACTTTACATCTTCTACTTGTGCTCCATGTTCTTCTTCTTCTTCTTGTTCATTTTTTTCTTTTTCTTCTTCTACTTCTTCTTCTTTTCTTCTTCATCCTCATCTTCTTCTCCTCCTTCTCATTCATCTTCATCTTCTTCTTTTTCTTCTTCTTCTTCTTTTTCTTCTTCTTCCTCTGCTTTTATATCTTCTTCTACTTCTTCTTAAACTTCTTTTTCTTTTTTTTTCTTCTAATTCTTATAGTTCTTTTTTTCTTCTTCTACTTCTTCTTTTTTGTTATATTCTTCTACTTCCTCTTCTTCTAGTTCTTCTTCCTCTTCTCCTTCATCATTTTCTTCTTCTTGTTTATCGTTATCATCATCTTGTTCTTCTTCTACTTCTTATTATTATTGTTATTATTATTTTTATTTTTCTTCTTTTAATTCTTCTTCTTCATCATCATTTTCTTCCTCTTTATCTTCTTCTTCGTCTTTGCCATCTTCATCGTCTTCTTCTTATTCTTAATTTTCTTTTTAATCTTCTTCTTCATCTTCCTCTTTTTCTTCTTCTTCTTCATCTTCTTCTTCTACTTCTTCTTCTTCTTCTTCTTCTTTCTCCTTCTTCTCCTTCGTGTTCTTCCTCTTCTTTTTCTTTTTGTTCTTGTTCTTCTTCTTCTTCTTCATCTTCTTCTATTTTCCCATGCCCCTCTTCTTCTTCTTCTCCATCTTCTTCTACTTCTTCTTCTTCTTCTTCTTCTTCTACTACTTGTTCTTATTCTTATTCCACCCCCTCTTCCTCCTCTTTTTCCTTCTCTTCCTCTTCTTTTTCTTCTTCTTCTTCATCTTCTTCAGCCTCTTCTTCTTCTTCTTCTTCTTCTTCCTCTATTTCTTAATCTTCTTATCCTTCTTCTTCTCCCTATTTTTTATCTTCCTATTCTTCTTCTTCTTTCCCTTCTTCTTCTTCTTCTTCCCCTTCTTCTTCTTCTTCTTGTACTATTACTTCTTCTTCTTATTCTTCTTCTTCTTCTTCTTCTTCTTCCTCTTCTTCTTCTTCTTCTTCCTATTCCTCTTCTTCTTCTTTTCCTTCTCTCTTCTACTTCTCGTTCTACTTTTTTTTGTTCTTCTTCTTCTTGTGCTTCTTGTTTTTCTTATTCTTCGCTATCATCTTCTTCAACTTCTTCCTCTTCTTCTTCTTCTTCTTCTTCTTTTCTTTCTTTTTTATCTTCTTCTTGTTGTTGTTGTTCTTCTTCTTCTTCTTCTTTCTCTTCTTCTTCTTCTTCTTTTTCTTCTGCTACTACTTCTTTTTCTTCTTTTTGTTCTTTTTCTTCTTCATCTTGTTTTTCTTCTTCTTCTTCATTGCCTTCTTCTTCTTCCACTTCTTCTTCTACTTCTTCTTCTTCTTCATCTTCTTCTACTTCTTCTCCTTCTTCTTCTTGTTCTTCTTCTTCTTCATCTTCTTCTTCTTGTTCCTTTTCATCTTTTTCTTCTCCTTCTACATCCACTTCTTTTTCTTGTTCTACTTCTTCTTCTTCTTTTTCTTCTTCTTCTTCTTCTTCTACTTCTTTTTCCTCCTCATTTTCTTCTTCTTCTTCTTCTTTGTATTCTTCTTCTTCTTCTTCATCATCTTCTTCTTCTTCTTGTTCTTCTTCTTCTTTTACTTCTTCTTCTTCTTGTTCTTCTTCTTCTTATGCTTCTTCTTCTTCTTCTTTTATAACTTCTTCTTCTCCTTCTTCTTCTTCTTCTCTATGTTCTTCTTCTTCTTCTTATTCTTCTTCTTCTTCTTCATCTTCTTCTTCCCCTTGTCCCTCTTTTTCTTCTTCTTCTTCTTCTTCTTCTCCTTCTTCTACTACTTCTTATTCTTCTTCACCTTCTCCTTCTCCTTCTTCTATATTTTCTACTTCTTCTCCTTCTTCTTCATCTCCTACTTCTTCTTCATCTTTTTCTTCTTCATCCTCTCCTCCTTGTTCTTCTTTTTCTAGTTCAACCTCTTCTTCCTCCCCTTCATTTTCTTCATCTTCCCCATGCCCCTCTTCTTCTTCTACTTCTTCTTCTTCTTCATCACCTTCTCCTTCTCCTTCTTCTATATTTTCTCCTTCTTCTCCTTCTTCTTCATCTGTTTCTCCTTCATCCTCTCCTCCTTGTTCTTCTTTTTTTCTCGTTCACCTTCTCATTTTTGTTCTTCTTCTTTTTCTTATTCAGCCTCTTCTTCCTCACCTTCATTTTCTTTATCTTCTTCTTCTTCTTCTTTCTCTTCCTCTTCTTTTTCATCATCTTCTTTGTCATTCTTTTCTTCCTCTTCTTCTTCTTCTCCTTGTACTCCTTCCCTATTTTCTTCTTCTTCTTCTTCTTCTTCTTCTCCTTCTTCTCCTCCTTCATCTTCTCTTTCTTCTCCTTCTTCCTATTCTTCTCCTTCTTCTTCTTCTTCCTTTTCTTCTTCTTCATCTTCTCCTTTTACTTATCCTTCTTCTTCTTCTTTTCTTCTCCTTTGCCTTCTTCTTCCTCTTCTGCTTCTTCTCCTTCTTCATCCATTTCTTCATCTTTTTCATATTCTTATTATTCTTCTTCTTCTTGTTCTTGATCTTCTTATTCTTTTCGTTCTTCTTTTTCTTTTGCTTCTTCTTATCCTCCTATTTCTTTTGCTTATTCTTCTTCTTCTTCTTCTTCTTAGTCTTCTTCTTCTTCTTCCTCTTCTTCTTCTTCTTCTTCTTCTTCTTCTGCTTTGCCTTCTTCTTCTCCTTCAACTTTTTCTTCTACTTCTCCTTTCTCCTTTTTCATCTATTTCTTCTACTTCTTCTTCTTCTTCTTCTCTATGTTCTTCTTCTTCTTCTTATTCTTCTTCTTCTTCTTCATCTTCTTCTTCCCCTTGTCCCTCTTTTTCTTCTTCTTCTTCTTCTTCTTCTCCTTCTTCTACTACTTCTTATTCTTCTTCACCTTCTCCTTCTCCTTCTTCTATATTTTCTACTTCTTCTCCTTCTTCTTCATCTCCTTCTTCTTGTTCATCTTTTTTCTCCTTCATCCTCTCCTCCTTGTTCTTCTTTTTCTCCTTCAACCTCTTCTTCCTCCCCTTCATTTTCTTCATCTTCCCCTTGCCCCACTTCTTCTGCATCTTCTTCTTCTTCTTTTTCTTCTCGTTTTTCTACTTCTTCTTCTTCTTCTTCACCTTCTCCTTCTCCTTCTTCTATATTTTCTCCTTCTTCTCCTTCTTCTTCATCTCCTTCTTCATCTGTTTCTCCTTCATCCTCTCCTCCTTGTTCTTCTTTTTTTCTCGTTCACCTTCTCATTTTTGTTCTTCTTCCTTTTCTTATTCAGCCTCTTCTTCCTCACCTTCATTTTCTTTATCTTCTTCTTCTTCTTCTTTCTCTTCCTCTTCTTTTTCATCATCTTCTTTGTCATTCTTTTCTTCCTCTTCTTCTTCTTCTCCTTGTACTCCTTCCCTATTTTCTTCTTCTTCTTCTTCTTCTTCTTCTTCTCCTTCTTCTCCTCCTTCATCTTCTCTTTCTTCTCCTTCTTCCTATTCCTCTCCTTCTTCTTCTTCTTCCTTTTCTTCTTCTTCATCTTCTCCTTTTACTTATCCTTCTTCTTCTTCTTTTCTTCTCCTTTGCCATCTTCTTCCTCTTCTGCTTCTTCTCCTTCTTCATCCATTTCTTCATCTTTTTCGTATTCTTATTCTTCTTCTTCTTCTTGTTCTTGATCTTCTTATTCTTTTCGTTCTTCTTTTTCTTTTGCTTCTCCTTATCCTCCTCTTTCTTCTGCTTATTCTTCTTCTTCTTCTTCTTCTTAGTCTTCTTCTTCTTCTTCCTCTTCTTCTTCTTCTTCTTCTTCTTCTTCTTCTGCTTTGCCTTTTTCTTCTGCTTCAACTTTTTCTTCTACTTCTCCTTTCTCCTTTTTCATCTATTTCTTCCTCTTTTTCTCCCTCCTCTTCTTCTTCTTTCTCTCCTTTTTCACCTTTTAATTCTTCTCCTTCTTCTTCTTTCTCTTCTTGTTCTTCTCATTCTTCTTCTCCTTCTTGTTCGTTTTCTTTTTCTTCTTCTTCTTCTTCTTTTTCTTCTTCTGTTTTGCCTACTTTTCATCTTCTACTTCTACTTGTGCTCCATCTTCTTCTTCTTATTCTTGTTATTTTTCTTCTTTTTCTTCTTCTGCTTCTTCTTCTGTTCCTCTTCATCCTCATTTTCTTCTTCTCCTTCTTCTCATTCTTCTTAATCTTCTTCTTCTTTTTCTTCTTCTTCTTCTGGTTCTTCTTCTTGCTCTCCTTCTATATCTTCTTCTCCTTCTTAAACTTCTTTTCTTTTTTTTCTTCTAATTCTTATAGTTCTTTTTTTTCTTCTTTATCTACTTCTTCTCCTTTGTTATCTTCTTCTTCTTCCTCTTCTTCTAGTACTTCTTCCTCTTCTCCTTCATCATTTTCTTCTTCTTGTTTATCGTTATCATCATCTTGTTCTTCTTCTACTTCTTCTTATTATTATTTTTATTTTTCTTCTTTTAATTCCTCTTCTTCATCATCATTTTCTTCCTCTTTATCCTCTCCTTCTTCTTCGCCATCTTCATCGTCTTCTTCTTATTCTTCATTTTCTTTTTGATCTTCTTCTTCATCTTCCTCTTTTTCTTCTTCTTCTTCATCTTCTTCTTCTACTTCTACTTCTTCTTCTTCTTCTTCTTCTTCTTCTTTCTTCTTCTTCTCCTTCGTGTTCTTCCTCTTCTTTTTCTTTTTGTTCTTCTTCTTCTTCTTCTTCTTCTTCTACTTCCCAGTGCACCTCTTCTTCTTCTTCTCCTTCTTCTTCTACTTCTTCTTCTCCTTCTTCTTCCATTATTTCTTCTTCTTATTCCTCCCCTCTTCCTCCTCTTTTTCTTCCTCTTCCTCTTTTTTTTCTTCTTCTTCTTCATCTTTTTCAGCCTCTTCTTCTTCTTCTTCTTCTTCTACTCCTTCCCCCTTTTCTTCTTCTTCTATTTCTTCTTCTACTTCTTCTTCCTCTATTTCTTAATCTTCTTGTCCTTCTTCTTCTCCCTATTCTTCATCTTGCTATTCTTCTTTTTCTTCTTCTTTTTCTTCTTCTTCTTTTTCTTCTTCTTCTTCTTCTTCTTCCCCTTCTTCTTCTTCTTCTTCTATTATTACTTCTTCTTCTTCTTCTTCTTTTTCTTCTTCTTCTTCCTATTCCTATTCTTCTTCTTTTCCCTCTCTCTTCTACTTCTCGTTCTGCTTCTTTTTTTTCTTCTTCTTCTTGTGCTTCTTGTTCTTCTTCTTCTTCTTATTCTTCGTTATCATGTTCTTCAACTTCTTCCTCTTCTTCTTCTTCTTTTCTTCTCTTTCTTTTTTATCTTCTTCTTCTTCTTGTTCTTCTTCTTCTTCTTCTTCTTTCTCTTCTTCTTCTTCTTCTTTTTCTTCTGCTACTACTTCTTCTTTTTCTTCTTTTTCTTCTTCGTCTTGTTTTTCTTCTTCTTCACTGCCACCTTCTTCTTCCTCCTCTTCTACTTCAACTTCTTATTCTTCTTCATCTTCTTTTACTTCTTCTCCTTCTTCTTCTTGTTCTTCTTCTTCTTCTTCTTCTTCTAGTTCCTTTTTATCTTTTTCTTCTCCTTCTACATCCACTTCTTTTTCGTGTTCTACTTCTTCTACTTCTTCTTCATCCTCATTTTCTTCTTCCTCTTCTTCGTATTCTTCTTTTTCTCTTCATCATCTTCTTCTTCTTCTTCTTTTAGTTGTTCTTCTTCTTGTTCGTCTTCTTCTTATCCTTCTTTTTCTTCTTCTGCTACTTCTTCTTCTCTTTCTTCCTCTTCTTCTTCTTCGTGTTCTTCTTCTTCTTCTTCTTCATCTTCTTCTTCCCCTTGCCCCTCTTCTTCTTCTTCTTCTTCTTCTTCTCCTTCTTCTACTTCATCTTCTTCTTCTTCTATATTTTCTACTTCTTCTGTTCTTCTTCATCTCCTTCTTCTTGTTCATCTTTTTCTCCTTCATCCTCTCCTCCTTGTTCTTCTTTTTCTTCTTCAACCTCTTCTTCCTCCCCTTCATTTTCTTCATCTTCCCCTTGCCCCTCTTCTTCTTGATCTTCTTCTTCTTCTTTTCTTCTCGTTCTTCTACTTCTCCTTCTTCTTCACCTTCTCCTTCTCCTTCTTCTATATTTTCTCCTTCTTCTCCTTCTTCTTCATCTCCTTCTTCTTCATCTTTTTCTCTTCATCCTCTCCTCCTTGTTCTTCTTTTTTTCTCATTCACATTCTCATTCTTGTTCTTCTTCTTTTTCTTATTCAACCTCTTCTTCCACCCCTTCATTTTCTTTATCTTCTTCTTCTTCTTCATCATCTTCCTCTTATTTTTCATCATCTTCTTCGTCGTTCTTTTCTTCCTCTTCTTCTTCTTCTCCTTGTACTGCTTCCCTATTTTCTTCTTCTTCTACTTCTTCTTCTTCTTCTTCTCCTACTTCTCCTCCTTCATCTTCTCTTTCTTCTCCTTCTTCCTATTCTTCTCCTTCTTCTTCTTCTTCTTCCTTTTCTTCTTCTTCATCTTCTTCTACTTTTTCCTCTTCTTCTTCTTCTTCTTCTACATCTTCTTTTCCTTCTTCTTCTTCTT